>JXSR01S003251.1:56034-66154 GCA_000969725.1 Ophiothrix spiculata
AGTGATCCTTAAAGGACCAAAAGTGATCCTTAAAGGATCAAAATAAAATGATCCCGAAAAAGGATCAAAAATTTGATCCCGGCCTTCTAAGAGTGCAGTATTAACTTCATCTTTCGACACATTCTTTGTCAGAGACTTTCTGTTATTTTCTCGCGTACACTCTGTTACGTACTTACTCGCACATTCAATTGTCTCCTTGTGTGTCATGGGCTTGACAGCTACGTGATGGTATATCGCGCGCACAGACACCCATTCAAAAACATCTCATCACCACCATCGTCGTCGTCGTCGTCGTCGTCGTTGTAGTAGTCGTCATTATCATCGTCTCCTTCATCTTTAACGCAATCTTTGACTTCATCTTCATATTCAACTTTATTACCACCATCATCATCATCATCGTCATCGTCATCGTCATCGTCATCGTCGTCGTCGTCGTGTCCTTTGTGATCATACTCTTATCATCACTGACATCCCCATCTTTCATTATCAACCATTACAACGTCGATCTTGTCTTCATTGTCTTTGGCTTCATCTTCAACTTTATATTTATCTTCATTATCACCAAGCTTCCATTTTCTTCTAGATCTTTAATCTTCCATCTCCAGCTATCAATCGTGACTCCTCTTCAATCCTCATCTTCATCAGCTCTCATCCTCACCCCTGACTTTCAACAACTGAAATCCCCCAACAATTTCAATAAACATGACAAATAAAAGTTATCGTTTCTCCTCTGCAGGTTTTGGTAACAGCTCTTGTGGACACGATTCGCAACTCTGTGGTTAATGTGGTGCTTCTTCTATGTCTGCTCATGTTCCTCTTCGCTATCATGGGCTACTATTTATTCGGCTATAAAGAGAACAACCGTGACGCGGAGCATTGGGGAGATCTTGGAGCAGCCATGTTAACGCTCTTCTCTTTTGTTACGGTAAGTTGAATTATGGGCAAGAGAGTACATTAATTTTTTTAATGTTTTACAGTAGCCTTTTCGTCAGGGTCGGGAGTAGGAGTTAATTAAGGAGCAGGTATAAGATTCTGATTTTTGACAAAGTGGAGTTTCAAAAATCCGGATTGGGACCTAAGGAGAAAATTCCGGAATGGATTCCTTATCAATGAAAAGCATGCCCGATATTTTTGATGGGCTAATCTAAATGCCGCTTTAAAAGCCAATAGTTTGATTTGCTAATTATTATACACATGCATGTTTAGATTACGAGTACGAGACCAGGGTAGGGGTAGGTAAGATTGTTTGGACTAGGGATTGACTTTATCTATTTTTGGCCCGCGCTGCGTCTGTGTGTATTTTTTTCGCGGGAAAAGATATAAATTCAATGAGACAGCTAGCGGCCGAGATCATAGGGTGCCGAAAAAAATATTAAACATTGGGACATTGCAGCACCGACCTACGCACTTTTGGGGTCAAAATGAGGTTTCCCGCTATATGTTGTAATACTTTTTTCAGCAATAGAAAACATTCTAATATCGACATTATTTTCGTAAGTCATATAGCATTCTTTCAAAAACATTTTCTTTACCAATTGTATTCAGTTATTGGCTGTTAAATTTGCACACGAAGTTTTTGTTGTAAAATTTCGACTTAACTTAGAGTTTCTTTAATGTGGTGTCCTTTATGCATATCAATAATTTCTTCAACACGCAGGTTGATGGATGGACAGATCTTCAGAAAGATCTAGACGATCTAGGAATGACCGGAAGCCGTATTTACACCATCATATTTATATTCTTAGGACATTTCATATTCACCAATGTCTTCATTGGATTGATTATTATGAATATTCATGAAGCGACGGAGTCATACAGGGAAGAGCAAGCAATCGAAAGGGAGCTGGTAAGCGAAATTACATGCACTATTAAAGTGAATAATTAAACATGACTTGACTTATGGCGAGTTTTGTCCTCGAACTGTGATGGATCTACAAAGCCTTCTGTCCCTCACCATTGCTCATGGCCGTCTGAGAGTCTGATGCTTGCACTCTTGTGTCTTGTTTCAGCACATCTGTAGGTTAGGTTGGGTTTTCCAGGTCTTCTCTTCCCATGCTTCGGGTTCCAGTGTAATAGATCAGATACTGGTTCATCCGCACTTCTGGAACAGTGCCCAGGAAAACGAACACTCCTTTATCTGATCTTTTCGGAGAGTTTTGGTAATTTGCCATGCAATTCTTTGTTGGTGATATGCTGTTGCCAATGAACATTAAGGACAGTTCTTAACATCCTTGTGTATGTATGTTCCATCAAGACTCTTTGCAAGCTTTGCAGAAATAGTCCAGGTTTCACTACCAAAGAGTAGGACAGATTCCACAGTCGCCGTGAACAAACGCAGCTTGAAAGTCCTTGAGAGTGCTGACTTCCAGATTTTAGTAAGCTTATTACAGGCTCGCCATGCTGCTCCCTTCCTGAACTTAATGTTCTTTTCTGAACTTTCCATCCAGGAAATTAAATTAAATTAAACATACGATCAGGGAAAATAAAGTAAATTCGGGAAGTGGTAATGTATCACAAATGTATAGGAAATTCAGAAGCCATGCCCTTTATGCAAAATCGAAATTAGGAAGCCACAACCACCTTTTGAAATTCGGAAGTGGGAAGCCACACCCACCCCTGTCCCTACCTTTGTCCCTCTGGCAAAAAGCCCGGGATGGACTGCCCACGTAATTTACACGATAGATCTTCATAGGTTAGTGAGGAGTTTTATGAGGAGCTCAATTTTAAATATTCCTGTGTGAATCTGGGCTATCGATTAGAAGGGCTATACACCTGGAATGTTGTTAATGAATAAGAAGAGGTGTACGTGCTGTGACTCTCCAAAAATGATAGTTTAACATGAGCGTTTACTTGGGCTAAGGTATACACTCCAGTCAATATCGTTTGCAGTACATATTGAGGATAGAGATCAGTTCTGAAGATCGACAAACATGACATAAGGCCAAAACATCTTATTTTTTCTCAGATTGTTCAACGTAAGAAAGAATATATGATTCAACGACAACACAACGAGGTGCAACAAATGCTTGAAAAACAGGTAAGCCCAACTGAAAATTATTTGAAGGATTAGTGTAATTGCTTTTCAAATAACTGATCAACCTGTAATCTTGAATTTCCTTTCATTTTAAACAGAATCCGTTGTTCTGTTCAACAGAACACTTAAGTTTTCTTGTTGCTGTAAACTTTTGAGTTAACATGCGTTTTAACTTCGCACATTCATTACATTCGTTGGAATTGGCCGATTCTTAATCGTCTTTAGATCAGTATAGAAATCTACATTCTACGGAACAGCATGTCCAAAATATGCAACTTCTCTCATTAAAAGATTATTACTTGGACCGTTTTATATAGGTTCAACATTAACGCAACTTACTCAACTGTTTTGAACTGCTCAAATGTATACCTGTTCAGAATTTGTGGCATACATAATGACATCGTCTAGTAGGCGCGACAACCAATAACGTTTTTGAACGTTAAACAACTTTTTACTTTTGGTCAGAAAGCGTTATAAAAAAACGTTTACAAAAATGTAAAATTGTTGTGGGTTTTCTTTTGCCCCAAAACGTTTAAACATAACCTTTTAAATATGTTTAAAAAACCTTTAATTTATGTTTTTTAAAAAGCCGTTTCAGACCAATGCTTTGGGAACGGTTTTCTTTTTTGGGGGGGGGGGGTGTGGGATGTGAACATTTCAAAAACGTTGTATTAAAACCAAAGTAATTTTGAACCCATTCAAAATGTTCCAAAAAGGTTTTATAAAAACAAAACCAAAAAACCTTTTACTGGGAAGCATTCTAATTAGAAAACCTAAAACGTTCACGTAAGACATCCTGTGACCTGTTTTGGCCCAATACGCTCTACAGGAACGTGTACGTGTATTTAGAAAATAATGGAATTATTAACATCTCCACAAGACGTTAAACACTGTAAGGAGCATTCACTATCCCAAACGGCATTACATTAAACTCATGCAACCCTTGGCTGGTAATGAAAGATGTATCCCTTGATTTAGTGGTCATCTTGACTTAACATTTTATTTGAAATCTTACCTTGCAGAATCGAGGGCAGTACAGCAACTTTTACGACATGGTTCGTGAGTTTCAGAGCACACTGCGTCACGATGATTACTTAGTATCTGTGGACTTAGCTACAAATCTAGTGTGGATTGAGACATACATGTCACTGCTGGAACATCAAGATGAAACCATGTATAGGTAAGGTTTGCTCGGTCTGGCATGTTTCATAAGGGAACTAAGATAATCCGATATAATGCGAATATATTGCATGCACGATATAATTTGATTTGAAATCCGCGCTTATTTTGCACCAATTTTGGTGTGCTGTGCATTAAAGTCATATCTGTAAATAATGTCGTTAAAGTGTAGCAATGTGTAGAAATGGATAGGACGTATTTTAATAAACTTTTAAACTGGGGCTTTGGTGAAAAGGAGGGCAAACGTGGGCTATATCAAACAACATTACCTTATTCGTTTTGTACTCTTCATTTATCTAGATTACAACAACTACATTTTGAAACCTGCAACTTGTTAACCATGGTAATGGAGAGAAAACTGAAACAGCGATATGGAATGTAATGCGTCTTTATGAGTCGAGCATAACCAAATAAAAGTATGAAAGTATGTTGTTTATTATCCGACTTTTTCGGGTGGCGTGGGTTTGTGTGTAGTGGTGTTAATGTTTATTGGATATCACTCTCGTAACAATATTTGGAAGTCATTCAAATTGCTTTACTATTTTAGTTCATGTTTTAACCAACGCATGATGTATTTCATGCGTTATACTGTAGGCTTACTATAGTAACTCGAAAAGATAAATTTGGATAGACAACATTATGGTCCGTCCGTACTCCGATGAAACAAAAAAAACTATTGTAGACTTTTTTGTTCCATCTTCATATTCTTTTTATTTATTTAGAAATGCACGCCTACAATAGGCGTACGTAGATGTTTTCGTCAAAACCTAAATCACTGACCAAACAACCTGTGAGTCATTTATTTGACCCCAGATTCCTTGTAACTCTGGTTTCTCACTACTAGCCTCAAGTCGAAGAGGAAATGACCGACGGTACAGGTGTAATAAACTACAGCGTCCGTGTGACTGAGCGTCCTATAGGTGCTATTCAATTGTGTAGAACGTACTTGTACATGCGCGATCAATAAATCATTGATTGCGACTTATTCCGTGTAGTTCAATTAGACCCGTACTCCTGGTTTTGGGGTACACTCTGTCTCATTAAACCGGTATAAGGCACTATCCCCCATGGATGCTGGAAGGTATTGTGTATGATGCAATGCCGATGACAGAATATAGTTTGATTGTTGAGACAGATATATTTATATAAATGGTATGGTATAATGTTGTAGTATACGGTACTCAGATACTTAGTCAGTCTATTGTAAAATGTTTTTAATTTAACTTCATTTAATTGTATTGTTTGTGTCAGTCTCTTGCAAATTTTGCCATATCCATGTCTCATAGCCATTTGCCCATGTGACGCCACTGACTGAACACGTCGCTATTCTCTATCTTATGGCCCGTCCGTTCAGTGAGTCAGAGAACATATGCATCTATTCTGGTTTAAACGCTGTTGATAACATCTTCGAAAATACCAGCTTGGTGCAAATATTGTTATGTACCACAATCAAAAAGTTTGGTCATATGCTCAAATCGGATCCGGATTCATCGCTGCTTCCATAATAGGGTTC
This sequence comes from Ophiothrix spiculata, assembly GCA_000969725.1. NCBI lineage: Eukaryota > Metazoa > Echinodermata > Ophiuroidea > Amphilepidida > Ophiotrichidae > Ophiothrix > Ophiothrix spiculata. The sequence goes on from JXSR01S003251.1 coordinate 61,761, forward strand.
ACAGGCGTAGCAACTCTCCTGAAACAGACATAAAACATGATATCACAATCATACATCACCTTTTAAAGTTAAGCATGAGATGATTCAGCCCTTTATCTTTCTGCCGTCAGTATCTGTTATGGATGCTAATCTCGACCTTGTAGCACTTTGACAATTTTGCGCCAAGCACGGCAAGCCGATATACCGATTACCTTGTCAAGGTGGTTGCAACGACACACTGCAAAAACTCTAAATGCAACAGATATAGAACGCGTTTTTGACGTGTCCAATGTGTTCTGAGTGTGTTGAAGTGATGTTCTGGAACATCACTGGAACACATCCAGAACACATTGAACGTGTCAAAAACGCGTTCTATATCTGTTACATTTAGAACGCGTTTTTGGCATGTCTGAACGTGTTCTGAACGTGTTGTAGAACACTACAGTTTTTGCAGTATAGTTTTGAGCTGGAGTAAATTCAACTTTTGACAGACCAGCGCGGCAATACTAAGTATGCAAATGTATCGTGCTATATCAGAACAGCGCAAAATTGCAAATTCATGGTCGCTTCTCTAAAACGACCCCATTAGTGTATACCGAGACTATCCATTTAGTTTGTGACAAATGCAACAACGTTGACATGGAGATATTCGCCCTATAGAGAATATTCAACCCTACGCCTAGTGTCTTTTCACTTCTCCGATCTTTGGTGATGCGCGTGGAAAAGCAAAAAAGTTTGAACAAGTACATGGACATTCAAACGACGATCATGGATAGAAAAGCCTGGTAGGATGTATCATACTCACATCGATATCGGCCCAGCATTCCCGGCAATAGATAAACATGCAGCCTTCGGTTTGGCAATGATGAAATGTCTTCGTCTCGGGGTCTTCACATATCAAACAGGTCCGCTTGCGGCAAAGACCACAACACTTCAAGATGTCGGCTTTCTCCTGGGGAATAAAAGAGAATCTCGTCATGGGTGGTCGCAGTTATCAGCAATTTATGCCATTCAACTGTGCTGATTATATGCAGTTAAACGTTCCGCTTATAGGGAGCACTTCAAAACTCAACTTTCTAGCGATTGACTTGCCCGAACACCGGCTTTGGTCGGTTACTTACTCTTCTGAAGTGAACAGTGAAAAAAAACCCGGGTACTAAGTCACCGGTTGAGTTTTCAACCCTTAATAAATATAATGTTGTCAATAGAGGGCTAGATACAAAAGACGCTTGTCGGATTTTGTAATAAACACTATCGTATAATAAAAACCAATTAACTAACCTCTAATTTCTTTTCCTTTGCAAGCTTGCGGACCTTCTTTCTCATAGTTTTTAAATACCCAACACGTTTTCGTAACTGTTCGTTGTAGAGCGATAACGTTCGCCGTTTTTCGACCTGAAAAATCAACATGTCACATAACAAGAACATTAATAAAACCGCAAAATTAAAACCTGGTACCATGATAGATCAAGATGACGGATTATAGGGAAAAAACATAACAAAAACGTTATATCGGGTCGGGATAGCATGCATCTCATAATAAAGACAATTTCCATTTTTAGTGCTCACCTTTGGATAAAAGAAAGCGCAAATAACCCGTCGTATACGTAGTCCATAAGCTTCGAAGTAGAGAAGAAGCCAAACACTAGCCCACATACCGAATATTGACCAGATGATGTCATTGTGTGTTTGCTGTGGTCTGGGAAGACAGTCTAGGGAAAAATAAGTAGAGTTAAACTTATGACGGTGATGAAATTTAATGTTATATTTATTTACGTCGGTCAAAGTTAAATTTGATCTTTCCTCCCCTCTTCCACTTCTATACTAAACTCTACCAGCCCTTCGACCTTCTATTGTTCACTCTTACTAAATATATGTATATTTCAAGAACTTCACTATTGCTCTTACACACCATTCTTCTTCCTCTTCTTCTTCTTCGTCTCCTCCTCCTCCTCCACAACCATCACCACCACCACCTTTACCCCAAGTTCCCTATTTATCTTTCCCTCCACTACCACCTAAACACTTTGTCCTCTCTCAATCGTGTCCATCAATGTGTCAAGCTGTGTCACATCGAGCTCTGAATATGAGGTCAAAATTCTAAAGGCTACTTACGCCGGTTTGTTGAAACATGGTCTATTGCGTGCCTGTTGTCAAATGCTCGCAGTAAGTGACGAAAAAGTTCCGCTACGGCACCGTCACCTTTAACAGCAATTTTCAAGACGTGTTCACCTATAAAACGGAGATTTCGTATTATATTGAAGGTTATGCTTAGCAACTTTTCAATGCCAATGCCAACACACGACAAAGCAATATGCTACAACTTATGATAACTTCAAACCGATGGTGAATCCTTCATACTTCATAGACAATACTAGACTCAGTCCATGTCAGAGTGCATGTCGTGGTGGTAGCACGATCACGATCAACTTGACTTAAAAAATTTCAAGCGCGCAAACTCAACACTATCGCATATGGTAAATTTTGCGGCAAGCACGACAAGTCGTGATGGTAGCAACGAACGTCGTTTTGAGTTGCAATAATTTTTTTTTTCTCGCGACCATCGGATTCAAATGTGCACTGTCGTCCTAGATCACAGCAGCTATTTTGCAAATTTATGGTCGCCTACCACAGCTGCCAACTATACAACTGCACCAGCAAATTTGGGCTATTCCATATAATTTGTGCCCACCCCCCATATAGAGGATGTTGGAATTCCAGATTTTTTTGACAACAGCGGGCCTTGGAATTCCGGAGTTTTTCAAACAAAATTCCCTGTTTTCCAGAAAATTATCTTTACTGAGAGTCACCAAAAATCCAACATTTTTCAAAGAAACTGGCCCATGGCTCTGGAATTCCATGACAAAATAATAAAATTCTTGATGGAATTCCAGACTTTTTGAATGAGGACAGTTTACCTCCTCTATGGGGGGAGGGCAATTTTTTTCTGGAATAGCCCAATATGCTCCGAAACGACATTAACCCGGAAGGAGGAGTTCTGATTGACAAATGGAATACGGGTCTACACAATTGTTTTGGGTGCATTTCCGAAAGTTTATCGATGCGAAGGTTATCACCCAATTATGTACAGCAAATTTACCCCGAATTGAGCTACATTAGGCCAGTGCCTTTTGCAGGAAAATGGTATAGAGATGGGTCACAGACTCACGCTTTAGAGATGGTCGAAATTTTAGCGAAAATGTCAAAATAATTACATGCGCTTCACTGACAAAAAAGTAAATATATAAATTGAAACGCATCAGTCAGTGCTTAAAAGAGCATGGACCGATTGCCTCAACTGTTTTTTCAAACCAAAATGTTGCTCATATATTTCATATAAAATGTTATGTCTGAGTTATGTTCCGTTTTGGAAATATTTATGAAAATGTGTCTAATTATATATGGTTACCATAATAATTATTACACTGTAACGTATAGGCGGTTCTGAAATACAAAATTGCCCATAAAATCAAAACGATTTGACCGAATTTAGCTGAAATTTGAAACTTAGACATCTTGACTGGTCATCTTTCAAATGACACTGAAAACTAAATTTGGAAAAATCGGATCAAGCTCCTTTAAGATGTCTTTTCATGTTCGACTCTCCTTACCTGAATACTTGAAGTCGATCGCAGTATGTCGTTGTATGATATCCAACATGGTAAAGAACAAGAAATCAAAGGCCACTACCACAAATGATACGATGACGTGCATAAACAGTCGCATAGTTCCTTTCATCTGGAAAAAATGACACGAAGTCGAGGCATCAATTCCTCCACATTTCAGTAGTATATAATAGTGTGTAGATATTTTAACCTTATTGTGTTTGCGGTGCATGGGGCCTGAAGTGACGTCACAAATTCGTATCCATTCAATAAGTTGTTTTTTCTCTGAAATTAAGTCATTCGGTTTTTCCCCCTTTTACAACATTTCATGTTATATTTTGCATAACTATATTTATCCCTGACATCAGTAAATGTTTGTTTCTTTATTTTCAAGGTTTTTTATTTCAACTTTGTATTTTGGGATTACACCTTACCAACTTCCTTTTTTCTGATTTACGGAGAGTCCATCTGGTAGGTTCAATGATTTCGTTCTTTTCCTCATATTTCTTTAAAGGCATCACTGTCCTCTTGTTCTGTTTTCGAAATTATACAAAGAAAAAAGATGACAATAAACCGAGATGACGGTACATTTACACTTCCTCTACATTAATTTATAATTTGGCATCACCGGGAGCTATCGGGACTATAAAATATCTAAAGAATCACTGTTTAAATCTAATTTGAATAGATTCAAATAAGACTGAATTGTCTCTATAAGATATACCAGATTTGGCTATTTCCCCGTATTTTTTTCAGACATGGAGGGGGCATGGATGTGTGGGGTTGGGGGATAAAATTCTGATGGAATTG
>JXSR01S003253.1:7140-22864 GCA_000969725.1 Ophiothrix spiculata
TTCAAGCCATAATTTTATACCATATTGTGTTTAAAATTACCCTGATACCATTCAAGATTAGCCACTATTAAAAATCCTGTTATTACTTCCTGGCTTTTCTATATTTTATCTTATCCTCACTATGATTTTTCCACTAGCCTCGACTCGAGGCTGACTTGGCCGGAGACGGTAAAATATTTTCTTTCTTCTTCTTTCTCTTTTCTATTAAATTGACCAGCAGTTTTCATCATACATTCAAGCCATAATTTTATACCATATTGTGTTTAAAATTACCCTGATACCATTCAAGATTAGCCACTATTAAAAATCCTGTTATTACTTCCTGGCTCTTCTATATTCTATCTTTAAATATCCTCCCTATGATTTTTCCACTTAGCAATTTGGGACCCAGAAAGAGTTGGAATATACGAGGGATTTCAATATGCAGTTATAATAGAAAAAGAAATGATATCAGGGTAGTTTTAAAACCCAATATTATTATGGCTTGGAGGGGAGGTTTGCCATGTTTCCAGAGGTGTTTGGTCATGAATGTTTGTGATTTATTTAGCTACATACTTACTGGACTAGTGTTATTATAAATCCAGTGTTTTAAAGTGTTGCTTGCAAAAGTGGTTTTTTTTTAGTTTTAAAAATAGGAAAGAAGAAAAAAAATGTAGAAAAAAAGGGAAAAAGAAAACAAATGGCCATATTTTTATTATCTCTAGACCCATAAAGTAGAAAAGAATGAAGAAAAAAGGCCATATTTTTACCATCCCAAGACCTGTCAGCCTTGAATCAAGGCTAAAAATGATATATGTTTTCTATTTACTGTTATATTATGTATATTTAAAAAGCAAAATTCCCAGTGAATCATCATCTGTCAATCACATAATAACTACATCATTGCTGTGTTGTTGCCAAATGTTTCACGTTGGTTGATTGATCGTACAAATCGACTTTCACTTCTGTCTTATTAGATACGGTTGTCGATCACCTTAGACGACGGTACTTGATCCTTAATCTTAGTCTGATTAGTAAATTGTACTAGCGATGTTGCGTCTCCCGTTAACCGTGCAATTTTCTTTCAATTTCTGAAGTACCTATTGTTTAGGGACGGCGAAAATATAACTGACTGAAATGAACGTTGTGCAGTGTTCCCATCATGCATTTCTCATCTCTGACTGTTTGCACACACAAAACCCGAGCGGAGTCTGGTAATGTTTTAGAAGTCATGCATCCGTCGTGAAATCACTGCACTGGCGTCAATTTGTCCCACAGGGGGTGGGGGAGGAGAATTTGTTGGTAGGTAGGCCTTGTCATATATTAAAGGTGTAAAGAGGGAAACATTGCATCAAAATAATAGGAGCTATTTTTTCTCCCCAAATTGGATCCGAATGAACATTAGAATGCCGTATTTTTCTTTTGTTTACATAAAAATTGCAATTTTTGCCTCATTGGAATGCTGAATTTGTAAGTACATTATGCGAATGCGTATATCAGACAAAAAAGATAATGTAGATACTTAAAACAGGCAATTCACAGCTCAAACAGGGCGAACACAGAGTCGTAATTTACATTCGGATTTTTGGGCAAAACAACGCGGATTTGTTACATTATCATTCAAAATCAACTCAGCATATTTATAAAATATTGTTAGTAATTCAATAAAAAGTATCAAGCCTACAATCTGTCAAAATTTGAAACCAGTCGCATTGTTCGAACATCGTGAAATTATGAGGTTTCGGCGAAAAAGGTGTGAAATCAGTGGTAAAGTTCCATGTATAAACTAGAGACTCTATACAATATGTAGGCCACAAATTGTGATATTGTGATAGGTGTAAGTAGGTAAAAATTTGCAGTAAACATGACATTCAGCCGAGCGAGACGTTTTTAGGGACTGTGGCCTTAACAACAGTTCAAAAGCTTTCAACTTGGTTTTCTCAGGACTATAGTTTTCGAATCAACCCAATGCCTTTCATGCCTTTGGATGTAATTTTACAACCGAACACCAATATCCAAAACCATTGTGACATTTTAATGTTTCAGATGAGACGAAAATATGTATTTTAATTTTGGGACCCTTAAGGAACCTTTCGATATAACGGGTCGCATTTACTATTTTACAAGGTCTAAGGTTTATTTATAAAAAAGAATATGACACCAGGAACGCTGATTCGTTAGCAATATATATATATTTTATTTTTTTTTTGGGGGGGGGGTGTAAAATGCTTTTTATAAGAAATGCAATACCAAGTCTTAGAAAAGATTATATATAAACAAGTCATATTTGTTTAAATTTGATATAATTTTACGCCTAGAAGGAAGCAGCTATACATGTATGCACACACTGATTGAGCTACAATATGGTAACCGTTTCCATTAAATTCTTCAATTTACATTGTCTGCATTGGACAATGAAACGAATACACAATACAAACAAAGTGAAATTAGTATCACGCATTGCCTTTAAATTGATACTCAGCTCAAGAGACACCTTTCTAGCAAATTACACGAACAGTTTTACAGAAGTGTAAAATGTTCAGCATCATATTCATTTGCGAAAACAACAACAGCACAAATGTTTTAATACTATATACCTCATTGCTTTTGTTATGTTTCTTTTGCTGCATGTATGATGTTATGTTGAATTATGTAATACAGTATGTGTCAACAAAACTCAAGATTGGAAACCAAGGTATTAACAATATATGACAGCGCTTTTTATTATTAAATCACCATTGATATTAAAATAGAGCGTCTTCTCTTTATTATGCTTTTATTTCATCAAATTTAGACATTCCTGTCTGGAGATACAGCGCATTGAAAATGGAACACACATTTCAATATGGTTCAATTTGTGAAAATCAGATCCAAGTTTGTTGATCCTACACTAGGGTGATATGCATCCCAGGAATTATTATTTGTTTTACAATCTGGGTAGCTTTTAAAAGGATTGTCCATATTCCTTTAACCTAAAATCAAACAGGCGATCAATTTGAATAATAATAAGATACTTTTAGTAGTGGTAATCAGTCAGCATCAGCTTTAAAACAAACGAAAAAGTCGTAATGGTCAAGGGCTTTCGTATTTTGACCCCTTATTGTAAAATCAAAATAAATATTAAATATGCATGACTCAGATGCAGTACTGAGTTGCAATTGTAACTTTAAGAAAAAGAAAAAATAACACTTCGTATTAAAATATCCTTAAAGATTAAGGGTCTCATAAACACTAATAATTATTTTTTTAGTGGACTTACAATACGAAACTTACTATGAAATGTAAATATCATCCAGGCAAATACTAAAATATACAATTTTAACGCAAGAGTGTTAAAAATTTACTTTGCCATTTACTTGCAGAGATCTCTACACTAAACGATTATAATTTTTTCTCTAGGAATAGTTATCAACAATTGTAATAGAACAGAGGGTTGCAAAATAACAATTAACCTCTTCACAAAATTATACCAAAGGCGCGGTGTTATTCCTCCACCCTTTTGAGGTACCCGACTCACGTAACGTCATGAATCCTCCGGCTAAGATCGTTTAGGATAGTTGGCAATATAAGACTGCTCAGCAAAATACGTAATTTGTTTTTTTACGAAAGACAAATTTTGTCAAAAGTTGTTAGTCGATATGAAACTAACGTCACTCACAATCCAAAGAGGATTTTTTTTTATAGAAAATTGACTATATTTTGTGATAATCTACAATAGATTTTTGACAAGGAATTATACAATAACATTCACTGTCAGTAAACAAAATTATGTTATATGTGGCTGTTATAATATTCCTATTTAGAGAAACGGTAATCCCAATTGATAATTCTAAGTCATATGTCATGCATATATTCCGACTTTTATTCTCACATCACACTAATAAGTCACGCAAAATACACGTCTACATCAGGCTTGCATCCTTCCATATAGTTCTTTTGCTAGTTAAATTCGTGCTGTTCTTATTAAGTACGATTATTATCTGATATGCGGGGGCTTAATTCTAGAGTTGTGTCTGATTAATAAATTATTAAAGCATAAGATTACTTGCTAATACGTCGAGTTTATAATGATTATATGATAAGTATTAGTTAAAAGTCACGAACAGAGCCATTTGTCATATTAAGATGTATACGGTGTGTCAAAAGCATTGTCTAGGCCATCCCCAAATAACATATGAAACAATTTCGAAATACATGGCTAAGCATGATAAAATGATACAAAATAGTTATTTGTTAACCTTAAGCATTTTGAGTCACAATTCTTTTAATACCCGTTCGGGTTATTTTATATGAATTAACCACCCCATTCCCTTCAGTACCTTTTTGTTCCAATCGTTGAGAATAGTTAACTTTCTAGACTCTCTTTATTGGTTCCTTTAATGTAATGCTAAATGGGGGAGGTCTGTGATGTTGAAACGGCGTCCTATAGTAATAACTTGGCTTTAAATAACTTCATAAGTGTTTTTCTACTCTCACCTCATCATCTGGTAAGTACGAAATTTCATTTCAAAGGGTCAGCAAGTGTAAAATATTTTTTAAACCTAACTAACTTTTTGGTCGAAGAAGGCAATCAGATAATTGGGTGGGTTTTTTTTTTGTTTTGTTTTTTTGTTTTACTTTTTTTACTTCAGTTCGTTTGGTCCAGAAATAACCCTGTTTCATTACACTGCAATGCAAGAGGCATATTATTAAAATGCATCAATCAACAAAATAATGGTTCCAAAAACGGTAACAATGGTGTGAGAGTTCCAAATACACTCTGTTTTATAACATTTTACAAGTTCATATTTTCATTGTTTGCATCAGCTTAACTAGAGCCGCATATTTCTTTGATGACTATGAAAAATAACGTTAAATGGTTTTCTATTTTCAAATAATTATATAAACAGTAATATTCAATTAAATTGAAGTAGTTGTGATTAATAAAGTGGTATTTATACCAAATGTTGCATATTGTCTAGGGGCTTATTATGTATTATGCTAAAAGAGATATGAGTCCCCAAGAAAATCCGCAACATCTGCCAATCATGGTAATAGTATTGTATTGCGTATGTGTTAAATTAATATGAGAAAATAAGTCAGTTTGAAATCACTAAGGAGTCTAAAAAACGGTAAAAGTCATTTTGCTCTGTAGTTAAAATACATACTGTGGTTATAAGGTTTTGAAAACTCATATGGTCGAAAGCAGTGTCTTATTTCAACACTATGACTATTCAAATTATGGTTTCAAACATGATGTAAAGTATATAAAGTTAATCTTTTTACTGCTCATTTTAAGCAATATTTTTTTCAATATTATATAGGTAACCATAATGCGTTTTATTTAAGGATTATAGCATAGTAATCATTTAATCCTTAGTTAGGATAAAAGGGTATCATACCTTCATCTTTGGAAAATAATTATTTAACTTGCCATGCTTTCATGGTCGAAAGATGTTAATTTGGACGAATTTTGGCATTCCTATAAGAAATTATATAAAGAGGACTAGGGACTGTATTCACGACTCCGTGATGTTATCTGACAATACTTGCACAACAAGTAATTCATTTAAGGTTGCAAAAACTGTGTTTTGCAATAAGTGCACGGGTAATTTAACACAGCCCACACGTTTTATTAATAATATGATTTGAAGGTGGTGAGGTTTGAATATAATTTACTTCAATTTAATACCATGACAGCTTTAATGATATCACGTATCATGAATTTATTACCCAGACTTCCTTTTGATGTATTAATAATTTGCATACTTCTGCTACATTTTAACTATGTTAAATACTTTTATTTTCATGTTATTTGTTTTATGTTACATATTGATACCTAATATAGACACATTTGACAATCCACAACAAACACCCAGTAAAGTTGATGTAACGAGTAATTTTACTCGTTACACATTCAAAAAGAAACAAGATGTTCACCTTTGAAATGATACTTATTTACATATGACACCAAACAGGATTTACAATTCGTCGAAGCATTGCATGTCGGTTTTTTTCGTATATAGTACTTAGGAGAAAGAAAAACCTGCATTGAAGCTTGAGATTACACAATAATATATTTTAGAGCTAAAATGAAAGAGTTTAAGAATGTCACGAATATTTCAAATCTGCAAAACTCACACTTCCACTCTGTGCTGACTATACTTGAGGCTCGTACTAGATACTAGCTTATTTAATGAATCTGCCAACATAACATTAAAAACGAAAACAAGAGAAAAAAACCAGAACTTTATATAATTATATATAAATGCACTCTCAAGCTTAATTCAGGTATAATTGACAATAGGACTGCTCGAAAAAAAATACCGGATATGTTTTATTATGTGATATCAGCAGTCATTTAAACGTTTTCGCTGATATAAAACACCGCCCTCACCGTTACAAAATGAGACACTAATGAATATTTTCTCAATATTGATATTTGTGTGTTGATTTGATTAATTACTAATTGATTCACATATATTTTCAACCTATATAAAGAACTCTTTGTACAGTGAAAAAATAAGACCGTTGTTTACGACTGGAGACATGTTTTTGACGGTTAAATCCCGTTAAACTATTTAACGGTTCAAAAGTAAATTTTACGATACGTTTTCGTAGTTTGACGTCGTTTTTTTACGGGGATATCTCGATCAGCATTTTTCAAGTAATGTTATCATGGAAATTTATTGAAAATCATAAATACAAATGTATTTTACTTTCATTCTCACAAATCATCAAGATTCGCTACTATTTACGTGAACGTTTAATCTAATCCATTTATTGATCAATATGTATTTAAAATTCCCCATTCACTCACCACGAGTCAGCGTGACTCATTCGGTTAGCGCGCTGTACAATGTATTTTGGAAGCTGGTTTTACATGAAACGGATTGTTCCAGAATCGAATCTCGCCCTTGACATAATAATGAAACATTCTTAACGCAGGTATTTTATTAACTGTGTTAAATTTTACGGGAACCTGTAAAATTACGATAAAATGTTGGCAATAGAATCACCAAGTATTTTTCGGTTAAATGTACAGGAGATATTTTTCAGTTTAAGGTATATATATATAATATATTCTACAATAGTCCCTTAACTAATCAAACAATTAAAACAATTAAAGCGTTCTTAAACATCGCCTGATTATGTTTCAAAGAATCACTCAATATTAACATCGCCTGATTTTGTTTCAAAGGATTTAGAGAAACAAAATAAATAAAGTAATAACAGAAACAAAATATAAATTTAAACACTAATTACACCTTTTACATGACTTGCGATAACAAAGATTCTTTGGTTATAATTAAGTCATTCTATAATATACAGCTGTTCATTTGATAATCACAACATAACGATTTACGTCTAGCTCTCAATTATATTATTTTACTTATAAAGCAAAGTAAAATATCTTCAAGCAATCAACATTTGGCTATCGGCTGATGCCTGCCTCCTCGATTACTCTATTTGTTATTCCAAATAAGCTAATGTTCAAGTCGGATTTCTTTTCACAGATATTATACTGCACTGAATTGAATATGGAACAATTTAGGAGCACTGAAAAATCGTAATTATTGAAAACGATGCAACATATTCTATAATAAATGAGATTATTATATTATTATTCAAATGATAGATTATTTGTCAACATTATAATATTAGATACAAATTTCAAAGCACAGACCTCTGGAAAGGCAATCATTTGAGAAAAAATACATGTTATATTAAATACAGCAACTTTGGTTTAAAATTGTTGGTTTATAATAGAATATAATAGGCAAATGGAAACAACTAATCGTGACACTACTTCACATAGTAAGCTTTTTAAACTTTTGATATAATTGAGAGAATATGTATAAATACGCTGATCTTAAAGAACAAAAACTACCCTCTACATCATCTCCCTTTTAAAAGCCGTTAATTAACCCTTGTCTTTCTGAGCCTTTTATTGTATTGGGGGGGGGGGGGGGGCTACCACCGTGATTATGAAGATGAGCCTTCAAAGGAATATTGTATGGTACTATAATAGTATAGGTTAAGGTCTTCTCTTTAAATTGATACCAAGCTCATGAAAATCGGTAGAGGCAGACCGAAAACCCCCGACTCTTTTCCTGTTTTTATCAATGCGATACGAGCTCGTTGTGGGTGCGAAAGGTCCCGTGATCGAATCCCGGCTGGGTTGCAATTTTAATAAGCGCTGGAATGGCTTGTGATAATTACAGTAAATGTTTGGTCGGGGAATTCCAAGTCAGGTCTTTACACTGAACAAACTTAACACGTTCGTGACAATATATCATACAGGCTATATAGCACATAATTGTGTTTGCAATTTATTTATTTTTTTAATATTATGATTTGTCAGTATAAAGAATTAAATTTTACCAACGTTAACAATTTTGACACGCACCTGCTACACCCATAGGTTGAATTATGTTGAAAGTATTTGGTAAACATCTAGAGGAACTATCTTTTGTTTTATATTTAAATAATTACGTCATTTGTCGCAAATAAATTAACAGCTGCAAAAATATTTACAGATATTTACTGATATTGCATTCAAGATAGATATCTATTCAATTCTAAAATTGTTTTTCATCATTTAAACATGAATATTAACTACTTTATGAAAAATATTTTATACACATTCCACTTAGTGACTATAAATAAAGGTTGGGATACTTTTCAAGTAAAATTATTAACTTAATCTCTAAACAAAAAAGAACATCATTACATTCCAATAGTTTGCAAATCATTGGTCAGCAGGGGCGGGGTATGCTAAAAACTGATTATACAACACAACTTCACCCTTGTGGATATCTGCACCTAGCACCTCTCACTTAGAAATCATTAATTAGATAATGTCTTTCATTGGCTCTTTCATTGACTGCAGACGGATATTGGCACTCATAACAAGGCCCAGTGTGGTATCATCGTGACTAATTGACACGCATACATATATACGGAATCAGTCACGATTTATCACGTAATACGTACCGCACTTGACAAAAATACACCCACTATGGCAATGACCTATTATTTATACATGTCAAATTGAATACCTATGTTATAAATATCAATAGTGTAGCTAACAAATATCCGGGTTCTTATAATTATAACAGTAGGTGTATTTCACCCAAATCGCCCACATTATCGAAAACACGCTAAACTCCGCTGAAATCATAATAGCACTGGAATTGGGCATGAAGAAACCACGTTTTATATTTATAGGAGTATTAAGGATTATATAGATAATCTCCCAAAGCTATAGTCCAGGCTTTATAGAAAATAATAAACCAGCAACTTCACATATATACATTAGTGCCACACTTTTAGAGTCAATTAAAGTCGAACCTCTATCCGCATTTTCATCGACCCAATGCTCCGCTATAGCACTTGATTTGAATGTCTCATGTTATGTTTGTTATGTTTTGTTTTACGTGTTTTTATGTACATTTTGATATTTAATAATTCCTTGGTAAACTTTTTTGTTGATAATCAAAATGGTAAATGTGAGCGACGAACTTGTGTAACCGGTATCAATAGTATAGTTAGTATACTCAATGTGTTGTTGAAGACACACATCACAAATTCATGCAATTACTTCACGATCCGTAGGCGTATTTATACATCAATACTGATTAGCAAACCGTCAAGAGATTATACTTATATTGATATTCAAACCGCTTTGCAATAAAAGAAGCAAGTTAATATACTTGCTAGGTTCTTGATGTGACATTTATGTATCATGCAGCGTATTTGTGTTTCCTTTCAGTTCTTTTATTCACAGTTGATTTATTATTAATACATTTTCAATTTAAGTTGTAATTATTGAAATATTGATATTAATGCAAGTAAATCTTTAAGAATGAGACAAAGATTGAAAAAAGCCATATTTATTGCATGTAAAACAGCAATAAACTATTCATACAAAACATAAAGGACCCGTCGTTTGACGCTGACAAATATTAATGAGAACTATAAACTTGACGGTAGGTGGAGCCTTCCTCTAACTATTTCTGATAGATCGGGTAGATCCCCATATATATTTACTCCCTGACAAGATGACATCCCCTGTAAAGATTTATAACTGTCCTCAATATGTAAATATCATTTTGTGTTACGCTATAATGGCGTCAATTCTTTTATTATTTAGTATGTTTTTATTTCTATTAGGGTGTTCTCTTATTTGATTATTACGATATCTTGAGGTGATTTAACCTAAATAATAGACTTGCCAAAATTGTTTATGGGATACCACAAAAGATGCTGCCCAAACGAGAAATGCATCTGTAGTTCAGAAACAGTGCCTTGTTAGCCTAATTAATCACAGGCCGAAACGTTTACTTAATTATGATATCAAGGTTCAATACATGAGTCATTTCACTTATCAAGACAGCTTTGATGGTGCAGCCAGTACTTTAATAGAACCTATGCAAATGAGCTCATTAGACGAATTTTCGTTTTCATTTCCCGGGTATATCCTGGATCAATATCAGGATAAATTGGTCGCTAGAATTTTTTTCTTCTCGACGTGACCTGTCGCATAGGATCGGACTTTGAACCCGTATAATCACAAAGATGATAATGTAAATATAAAATTAAGATGATGTTTATGCAAATGGAAAATGAAGATGTGGATAAAAATATTCAACGTTTTTACTATAACAAATGTCTTTGTTTGACTGTTAATAATAATAATTCTTTATTTTATTACATTTTAAACAAGATTTGTCAATTTTAAGCTTTAAAAATCATGGGGTCACATCTATTTACCTAGATATACCACGTGTATCACAACAAATTGTGCACGGAATTAAAACTGATTTTGACCTTGATAAAAGCACATTCATACATGTATTGTTATTGTAGTAAAGCAAATTTAATAAGCTTTCAAATGCACAAAAAATGATAGAAATCGGATGAAAAATAAAAAAGATATGACCATTTTTGTGAGTACGTCTCTTTCAGATCATAAAGCCATAACCCGTAATTGTAATATGTAATATCTTGCTTAACTGTGTAAATCCCATTGGAATGGAAGAAAAAGATGACCTTGCTTAGCAAAAAAAAATATAGCATACACTAGCACACTTTATATATAGCATACACTAGCATACACTAAAACACTTTATTCAGCCATATCTCACAAGGCGTTTATAAGGAAACTATCTGGAAACTTATGTTGCTTTTGGTCAGATGTGATAGAATGTAATGTAAAATTGACCTCGAATGGGATCAACCCCCTCACGTACGGGTAGGGGGCAACAACACAAATGGGTCGAAAAACGTGATTTTTAGGTCAAATTTGATTTGACAACGCCTGGGTCAAGGTCACTTCACCACTCAAGTTGAGTAGTCATATGGAATGTGTATATGTTAAAGAGTGAAAAGCTGGCAATTAAATATCCTGGTCACTCTTGACTTCGCCAAGAGAATGCTTGAAAGCTAACGAAAAATGATCCTTCAACTCCCCACCAGTTTACAAAAATAGGGATGTGATGAATGTGTAGTGTTTTGTGACGGTATTTGCCAGATTGAAAACCTCTGAAAACATTTTAAAATGTCATATACCGCCAGGGACCATTCCACTTTTACCACGCGGCCCTATTTTTGTAAATTGGGTAGCGTTGAAGGATCATTTTTCGTTAGCTTCCAAGCATTCTCTTGGCGAAGTCAAGCGTGACCAGGACATTTCATCGCCTGCTTGTCACTCTATTACATATAAACACATTCCACATGACCACTCAACTTGAGCGGTGAAGTGACCTTGACCCAGGCATTGTCAAATCAAATTTGACCTAAAAATCACGTTTTTCGACCTATTTGTGTTGTTGCCCCTACCTATACGTGAGAAGGTTGATCCCATTCGGAGTTCAAATTTACACTTAACTAGATTACCTATCAGATCTGACCAAAAGCAACATAAGTTTTCTGATAGTTTCCTTATAAATGCCTTGTGAGATATGGCTGAATAAAGTTTGTGTGCGGAAATACTTTAAACCGCTAGTGTAAGTAAATTAAATGAACTTTAAGAAGCCATAATTTCAATTTACTACAGAAGTTTGATTATAAATCAAATTTACTAATGACTGTTTTCTTAATTATAATTTTTAGATTATATATTACTAAATTTCTTCTAAAGCTGAAGTTTTTCTTAATTGATATACTTATCCAAAGTATCTGTAAGATTTTGTTTATTTGGTTAAACTTTGGTATTATTTAAGTTTAATTCAAATACATTATATTTTTTTCTTTTTAATTGTTTAAAAGAAATGTTATATATTAATTAGTCTTACTTGGATATCCAAAGCTTGATATGAGTGATATCTGTATTTTTGAAAAATGTAAATACCCTTCCTGCAGGTAGTCGTCCAATTGAACCAGAGTGAACATTGGACAAACAAATATAATATAATATATTTGTATTATATGCAGCATTACAACTATTGTACATGATACATGTATAATAACTTGTGCATTCCATACAAATATTACCATGCAGTGCAACGATTCATATACCTACAGGCTAAACTCAATTACTTCCCATATGGGCAATTGGCAATATAAGACTGCTCGACAAACTACGTGATATGTTTTGTTATGTGGTATATCTGCCATTCAAAAGTTGTTAGCTAATTTAAAACACTCATAAAATGTCTGAATACTTGCAAATATACATGACTTCAAGGATAAGCAACATTGCAACTCGTATCTCATTCTCCATTGGTTGATTTGAATATCTATTTTAAGCTACTAAGATGTCACCTTTATATCCTTAATGTAATAATAACATTATTGGTATTTTTGGACCTCATTTTAGGCGCCATTATTTGGTTTGAACAATTTAGATCGACAAAAATGTATGTTAGCAAGATATGCTAACATTTAAACTTAAAATGAATCAGATTACCCTGAATGTTTTCGGACTTTACTGTAACCTTGACCCAGTAAAGCCATTTTAGTAACATACATTTATTTTAGCGGTCACCTTTGACTTTATTGGGGTGTCATATTGAATTTGATGATTTGATTTTGAGACAAAGGGTCACGTTAAAAGTCAACATGCTTTTATCTGTCGACTGTTAATAATATAAGACATTCAAATTGCTTATTTTAGTCAACATTTTAAGACATAATGCAAATGTACGGGTCATTTATGTTTTATTCTGTTCAGTTGTTAATGAACACTGTTAAAGCAATTTTTATTTCATGCAATTTATCTTTTTTAATGCCCTTTACATTTCGTTTATCTTTATTTATAAAACTTATGATAAAAGTATAAAATCGAAGAGAATAAACATTGTACATAATAATTAAAATGTAGTGAACTATTTTCAAACCACACATATACCATTATTTTTGAAAGCTATAGTATATTACTAAACCTTCTATAACTTCTTAGGCATGTAAAAGATGGCGGTTATCTGTGTTAATAGCAGTGATGGTGTTGGCTGAAGTGGTGATGTTGGTGGTGGTGTTAGTGTTGGGTAGGTGTTGGGGTTAATGATAGGGATGGTTGTGCTGGTGGTAGTGGTGGTGATGATGGCGACCCGGAGAATCGCTCTTGATGGCGATTGGTACTCGCGCTCTCCATTATAAATGGCGTTAGGGGTCTGATTTCGACCAACCAGTGGCGTCTATGTTTTTGGAAAAAGGGGTAGTTTTTAGCACAATTTACGCCATTAGGGTTGTAGATTAAAGCTACCTCTGCCGGTTAGGGTCACTTTTCACTTTATGCCACTCAGTTGAGTACAGTATTGTACATGTTCTGCATACAATTGTCTAAAAACAAAAGGGAAAATAAGCATGACACCATGTAAATGATCGAATAATTTAAATTTTATGTTTTAATACCTAATTTGTAAAAAAACAGGTTTTACAATCGTCGTTACGCTTTTTTGGGTGCGGTTTACATCATCTTGCGCCATGCAAGGTTGTTTTTTTTACTCCACAATTACGCCATTAAGGGTATAATTTTAACGAGCTCTGACGAGCATGAGTACCACTTGAGTATAAGAGCGCCCCCCCCCCCCCCGGATGGCGACGTCGGCTACGGTCAGTGGGTTTGGTGGTGGCAGGTGTTGTCGTGGTTGTTGTATAAACCTTTTGCAGATTTAAAGGATTTAGAGGAACTTGGTCCGTTTGCTTCAACTTTTAGGTACCAAATTATTTCCAAGTGAAATTTCACAGCTGAAGAATGTATAGTTTTGGAGATATGGGTAGAAATGTGTCTAGTTATTGTAAGCATATTACATTATTTATTAAGTAAAGGAAGCTATGAAACACTAAATGACTTATAAAAAATCAAACGTGTTTTTTTTTTGCATTGAAATTTAGAACTCTTGAGTGTTGATTTTTCATATGAAATCAAAATCTAAATTTTAAGAAATCGACCGGTGCTACTTTAAAATAACAACGCTTTTGTTTTGTGATTGTTTATTCGAAATTTAGGTTCATATTAACAACCAATATACATTAATAAGAGTAGTAATAGGGTCATTCCAATCTCAAATGTCATAAAAAATGTTACCAAAATGGTACACGATCCTGCACTTGAATTTGAATGAGCTTGAGTTATCTTCAAAGGCTGCTGCATACCTGGAAGATATTGAAAGCTCATTCGAATTGAAGGTCAAGAACATATACTTCTATGTTTTGGAGTGCACTGATTCTAACACATGTATTAAGTATATAATCCAGTTAGATAACACGCATTTTGTAATGTCATGAACTTTATGCCAAGAGTAGTCGATGACCGAAGAATTTCAATGTACGTGCAATGTGTTTCATCAACCTCCAGTACCTAATCAGAACTGATATAATAACTTAGTATATCGCCTGCTACAATATGAATCGGAAAAACGTATGAAGATTAATTTTCCAGCACGAGGAGATATCTACTACTTACTAAATATCTACGATAGGTTCCAGCTGTTCCTGCTATCAACGCAATTGAATCTGAAAATCGTTTGGTGTAAGAGATTAAAATAAATGGCGTTTTTTCAATATATGAACTTATAAGCCGATAACAACCATGGGACATAAACCGTCAGACATCGCTGTATGCTTAACAAATCATTTAAACACAAATATTATCAGTCGAAAAAAAGACAAAAAAAATCCTTTTTCTGTAGTTGCTAATTGGCGATAAGTAAATGCATTCCCGTATGGATATCTGAGTTGCTTGTAAATGCGATAACACTTCATTATGATTCAAAAACGTGTGTGACGGATTCACGGAATCTTACATTGGTCAATTATTTGTTTGTATTTTTTTCATATGAGGGTGTTTTTTTTTGATAATTTTTGTACCAAAACTATATAACCATTCAAGTTACATTGAATCAACTGACTAGTTTATCTTTAGATGTTTTTACCCGAAGAACTCCCTAGACTCCCTTGATAAATAAATTCGTCGAAATTGTTTGATGACACAGCACGAAAAATAAATCTCCCTACTAAAGTTGTATACTCAGCGAACATTTTAACTGCGGTTCAGAAGCTATGCTTACTAATGAAATTTAGGGTAATTTATCACAGGCAACAGACGTTTTCTTAATTAGAATCTCGAGGTGTTGAGTTTTGCATATAAGTCATTTCACTTGCCATGACAGCTTTTAATTTCACATATCATGACTTCATTAGCGATATGCCATTTATAATTTCCGGGTATTAACAAGTTTTGAGTTTTTTCATACAACATCCAATTTTATTAAATATCTTGTTTAAGCTCTCTCTTTAATATATGAGCACATGTTACAGA
>JXSR01S003256.1:33417-60616 GCA_000969725.1 Ophiothrix spiculata
AATCGAACATCCAATAACCAAAAGCAAGGTGTCATTTTAAAGCTTAAAATATAATCTTTCAGATGAGACCAAAAATCAATTTTAATTTTGCCGACTTTAAGGTACCTTTCGATATGACGGGTCACATATTGTGATTGTAATCATATTAAGGCCAAAAAAAATAAATTGTTTGGCTGTCCTCCACAACTTTTTGTGCGGGTGGGCGGATTTTTAATTTTTTTTTTTTTTAAGATTTTTTTTTTCAAATGTAGTCAAAGTTGCACCAAATTGTGGCCTATATAAAGATGCAAATAAGTCTAATGTACTGAAAAAATCTCTTTATACAAGTTTAAAAACAGTATTAAAATGGGTAAAAATGAAAACAACAACTTAAAAGATATTTTCAAAAAATCTAAATTCTCAAAGAAAAAAAACAACTTGTTTTTGGAAATCTGAAAATAATCCGTGGCATACTTTTGTACAATAAAAACTTTTTTCCAGTTTCGAAATATAGGGGCGGGCTTTATACAAAACTTATATGAAAACTTTATACATAAATGTATTTTCTTATATGGCTGATGTAATCAGCTTGTTTGAAAAAGTCAAAAATTATCTGTATGGTGTTCTTATAGGCCAAACAATAATTTTGTTGGACAGAGTAAACAAAAATCCAGATTGCTGGGCTCCATTGTTTGTGAATGTAACCCCTACCCTGGATTTGTGTTTACATTGTCCAATAAATTTTTATTTTGCGTATAGTCAGTGTAACAACATTAGATTTTGTGCAGGGCTGTACGAAGGTAAGCCAAGGGGGCAAACACATTTACCGTCCGGAAATTCACGTTTCATTCCGATGTATATACCTTATATTTGCTTGTAATGCGCATGTAGCGCGCAAAATTTTTGCTATTTTCAGCCCAAATCAATATAAAACCTTGATATTTGTGTTAAAATTGGCTTATTTTGACTAAAAATTTACGGAACAGTAAAAGTAGTAAAATATCATCCCGATATTTTGAAATTTGTCCCGCTTTTTTGAGCCAGAGGGGTCAAGTGCCCCCCCCCCCCCCCGCTTCGTACGGCCCTGATTTTGTGGCAAAATCATTAATGAAACATAAACTTCAAGTATAAATGAATCCTCGATCAATAAATCTTTCAGAAGAGCACTATTAAGGATGGTGTTATATCAGCTTTGCATTATCTTGAATATTTCAAATGTAGAATTCGTAGTGTCATATGGTGATGACAGTTGTGTAAGCTTTTAAAGCTATTTTTCAGCTCAGTTCATGATATCAGCAGATTTTGGAACTAAGCATTGAATAGAAGGCAAATGAGTTCTTAATCTAGCTGTTTTGATTGAATAATGTATTTTAAATTTAAGTATATACTCTTTGCCAACAAGTATGAATAATCTGTTTAACATGTTAAATAAACTGGCATTCACGATTTGGTGTTTCTAAAATAAGAAAAATGACTTCTAAAGTCAAACCCTTAAACATATGGAAGGGCAATACTTTTGGTCAATGTTTTGTTATAATTATAAATTTAAGTTGCTCCAGTGCCGCGTTTGATCTCTAGAGTGCTTTGGTAAAATCGTAAGGCTTTCCTACAACGTGTAGGGAATTCCAGTACTACAAAATTGGCTGTCAGTGATATTGGGCGTCAATACTTTCAACGTCCCGTATCTCAAAAATTTGCCTTCATGGTGTACTTACTTAAGAAAAGGCACTGTTGAAGAAACCAGTTGCTTTATTCTGTAATTTTGTACATTAAGTCAACAGGAAGCTAATTTGTGGTGTGTCGCCTGTATTTCTTTTGCTATTATTGAATTGGTCATGTTCAAAGAAAAATTGCATTAAAATTTCAATGCAAGTTTGGAAGAGCATTTCATTCACAAGACCATTAGCATACCTGCCAACTGTCCCGATTTTGAGATATTGAAAAAAATAAAAATACAAGGAAAAGTCGCCAATGTTTGTGGTCTTGTGGCATATATTTGGGCCAGAATCTCAAAAAAGCTGTTAATAAACACAAGGAAAGTAGCAAGGGGACATGTAGTCAATAAATATTTGTGCTCTTGGAACACGAATTTGAGCCAAAATCTTACAAAAGTCGCCACCATTCTTCTTCTATTTTATTGGTGGTTCCCAGCTTCTTACATTGACTTTAAGACACTCAACACTTTTAAAAAAATCTTCAATGACACCTTAGAAGCAAAAACGGGTCAGGTGACATGTTCCCTATTAATTTGGGTGCACCAACTGCCGACTGTAATGCCACTGTAAAGGGATGGAGTCAATGTGCTTGCACCAAGAGAAATAATCGTGTGAGTTGGATAATATAGGTAAATGAGGAGGGGGTGGATGATACCCCCTCAAAAAAATAGTAAGAATGCTAAAATGTATTAAATTATTATAATTTCATAACACATCATATATAATGAAATCGGCCAACTGTGACCTACCGTAGGGTCAGTAGGTCAATTTTAAAATGTACATTCCAATACAAATGTATAGTAATATTGGATACAAAAAGCCATTTATCTCATAAACGGAACAAGTTTTTCATTTTAATCAAAAATTTAAGTTATTGTGTTTTTGATCCTTTACAACCACATCAACTTTTAAAAAGGGACCTCCAGGAGTAGAGTGCACCCAAGCTGGTCCCCATGAGCAGGACTTGGGCCCTTACAGGGGGTCATAATATCAAACACTTTGTTTATTTTTGGACACACTTATACCCCTGAGTACAACATTTTTCTGTTACCTATTAAAATGGTTTCTCCTGTGATGTTGGATGTGAAGAAGTCCTCTTACTAGTGGGTGGGGCTTTACCCCTCAACCCCCACCAGGGTCCCATCAGTGCCCTTAAGGGGCCCTTGAACCAGGCTGCCATGGCCCTCATCTACTTGAGTTGCAATAATAAATTACCAACTCCAGGAAGTATGCACATGCTCACTTTCATTACAATACATGGCTATGGTTTTTTTTCAACCTTTAATACATCAGTTGAAAGTATGAAAATAATGTTTCCTTGGCTTTTAATTTGTTGAAATCTCTACAGCTTCAAAGCGCCCCCTTGAAGCCCAGCTAGGGCCCCCGCCCCTCGACCTCCGACGAACGTCTCGCGCCGCCGCGCGTCTTTTTGTCCCGATTTTAGGTTTCACAATGTTGGCAGGTATGCATTAGTCTATGATTTAAGTGAAAATAGGATCATTCTTCTAAATAGAAATGATGCAGCAAACATGAATATCATCGGTTAGATTTTTAGGTGGGGAGTATATTATAGCAAATTATTCTATTATTCAGTATGTATTAACAGGTACTGGGGTAAGAAATGAGACGCTTTTTTATTTTGTCGTTGATAATTATTTTATTATGGATTATGGTAAACCAATTAAATTCACCAGCATGATTTTATTGGATTAAAAGCCTGATTGCCAATTTTGTTTTTTAGTCATCAGTGGAAAGGACTTCAAAAGAATATAGAAATCACAGGTGTTTTTTATTCAGGTATATCAGAAATTAAGTGTAATGGTACGCTTACACTGTGACAACTTGTTTCGACGGAGGGTGACGTATTTGCAACTAAAAAGTTGTAACTAAAAGCGACTGATAGTAACTACAGTGTGCATGGCTAGCAGCGTGTGTGAGCATTAACTGACTTTAACTGACGATGACGGGCGTAAAATTAAAAACTGCAATACGCAGGTCTACGTTGCTTGTCGTTACCCCAATTCGTCACATTGTAAACGCACCTTAAGGAAGATGAGAGGGTGACATTTTGAGAGCAAGCTTGATTGTTCAGGCCTGCTCTCTGTCCTTGCCTTGCACTAGTTGACCTTCAATAATAGGTAGATTTTGATGGAAGATTAAATTAGGGTTGAAAATTTGAGGCGTAAACTTTTAGAACAAACCTAACATATTGTCAGGTTGATTTAGTGTTTTCACACATAACTAAATTGCCCAACCATTTAGATTGAACCCCCTCGATTCCCTCATAAGGCCAACAAAAAAATTGTTTGCTTGTCCTCAAAATTGGGTCAGTCGGTCAGGATTTCTTTTTTTTTCCCTTCTTTTTTATTTACAATCAAACTTCACTGTATGTATATTGTATTGATCAAGGCTCACAATATTAAATAATAAGAACATTTTGGTGTAAATATCAATCAACATAAATTACAAAACAGCTAAAATACTCAACACAAACTATAAAATACATTTTTTCTGCATTTTCAGAATGCAAAAATCTGAAAAGAAAAACAAATCAGGAATTACCAAAAATAGGGTCAGTATTCTTTTGTACAGTAAATAGAAAAAAAAACTTTTTTCCTGATTTCTAAAATTATGGTCAGTCGGTTGAGGACAAGCAAACAAGTTTTTATTTTTGTCCTAACTACACTGTCAGTCTTCCATAGGTAAGATTAATTCTTCAAAGCAGACTTTGATAGAATGATATGAACTCGGCACACTTTGAATTATTCAGCTTTAGGTAATCTAAACATGGTTCTCTACATTGTGGCAAAAGGAATTTTAACTAGCCAATATAGCGACACATAAAAGATAATTCAAAAACATGTCTTCTGGCAATTTTGTGAATTTGTTAGATTTGAAAGGTACCATTCAACATCATGCACGTTCATCAATGAGGTTACACTTACACTAACATTTGGTTTATATCTCATGACTCTATGCAAAAGAATCATTTGTGAAAATATTGCCTCATATTGATCTGGAAAAATTACATCTTTTGGGCAAACTTCTGATTATTGCAAAACTAACTTACAATTTACAAAATGGAGGGCAATATAGCCTTTGCATCAGGCAATGAGATTGAAATTTCCAGGGTTTTTTCCATATGAAATAAGGATTTAGAGTATAATTTTACATCTAGCTTTGGAATGGCCATCTCTCTTTGTTTCTTTTTCTTATAATTGTTATGTTATTAATTTGGTCAGCATTATATAATCCAATAAATTTTTTTCCAGGTTTGTACAATTTTTTTTCCTAATAGCATGTGTTTTTGTAAACTAACCGAGCTAAACAAATACTGTAGTATGCCATTTTAAATTGTTAAGTGAGATTATTAAATTCCAGTCATTTTTCAAACAGCTTGTTTATTATGAAATATTTAAAAACCTGTTGAAAATTTTAGAAATTCCAGCCAAAATTACTTAGGTAGCTTGAACGGCTATTTACACATGTCAGAAAATTAGGTATAATGTGAATAGTTTTTGGGAAAGGGAAACAAAACCTGTTTCCATTTAAAGAAACCCCTTCAATGGTAACATTTAATAAGTTTTATAATATTCTGCCAATTTCTTATGTTTTTCTTTATTTTTTGAAATTCCCTCAAAAATCAGAGTTTTTGAATTTTCATGTCAAGAGGGAATGTGCTATGACATTCAAATTTTAGGGGTTGGTGAAGGATCACAATAGCTAAATTCTCTCGTGGGCTTTTTGCCAGAAAGTTTTTTATTATCAAGAAAAAAAATTTAGCTCCTAAATTTATGCATATTTTAAAATAACTACAAAATTTTCTAGAAACAATTTAATTTTAAAAGCCAACGAAAGATTGTTGCAAATTTGATAAGCTTTCATTTGGCACCTTGTTTGTTAAAATTTAAGCATGGGAAGTATGAATGAACATTCTGAGAAATCTGGCTATTCAGTGTTTCTAGAAATTAACGCAATAAAATTTGAGAAGTAGAAACATTAGAAGTCTCGCATTCGTAAACGATGAAAGATATTTCTTTAAATCAAAATTTATGACAATCTGTGATCAGTTTGCCATTCAAAGAAACAAAAAATAGTTTCTTTTGTGAACCACTGCCACAGAAAAAAAAAATTGTAAATAGTATTTTTTTCAGACATTTGCCAAATTTTTCTGCAATTTTCAAAATTTGAAATACAAGGTTTTTTTCATCATTCTGCACATTCTGTGAAATTTTGAACAAATTCTGTGCAGGACACCGTAGCCGTTAGAACCACCTTAAGCCATTCCAAATCGAGAAAATTCATGAACATTAGTTTTAGACTACTTTCTGAAGTAATATATTAAGTACTTAGGTCTGTTTGGGTTGGTGCTCACACATTTGATTTTTATTTAATTATTTATTTTGGAAAAAATATGGCACATATATCCAAATATACCCCAGTTATACTTTGATCATGGAGTCGACTTTAATGAAAAATCTGCTACTAGTATTGACCTAACAACAATAAGCCAGGTAATTGGCTACTAGTAAGGTAGCATGTAACCACAGGGATCTTTTCACCATTTAATTCGAGAGAACTAGCTCAGTTAATGACAATTTTCAATTTTAACTCCTTTGAGGTTTTGTGATCCATTAAAATCCAGAAAGCTAGCTGCAAGCCACATTTGTATCTTACTGACATTTCTTTAAGTGTACCTTCTTGTTCCCTGAAGAAATCCTCCGTGATTAGAGCAGATTTTTTGTAGATTGATTTCTTTTGTACCAACTGGCATACCATGCCTTTATAAGAAATTTTCTTATTTCCATGTTTAAAAATGTGTTTTGTTGTTAAATGATGCTCATCTGACTACTTTCGACTCTGTTCTTTTTTTACATAGTTTTTGTCTACTTTTTCATAATCAATATTTCCATGATAATTTTTTTTAATTTACAAAATGCTCTGATGATAGTCTTACCCATTTGTCTCTTTCTTTTTAATTAAATTAGATTTTTTGTCTACTGTTATCATTTTTTACAATTTCCATGTCATGTTTAAAATTTTGTTTTTAGGCCAAATAAAAAAACAAGTTTGTTTCTGGTAACATGCTTGAAAAGTATAATGCGGTACGTGGCTTTTTATTTTTTATTTTTTACTTTTCGAAAATGCAATGCGATATGCGGATTTTCTTTTTTCTTTTTTTTTACCAAAAATGCAGAAAGAAAAACACATTAAAACAATGTTCTTGGTTTCTATTATTATTTATTAATATCATTATTAACCATAAAAGTTTTGTTTATAACTTTAGCCGCCCTTGTTTTCTCTTTCATGTTCAATAATACAACATGCGACTTGTTTTGTTGCATCTTTGTTTGTTTTTACGCAAGTCTCCAGAAAGCTATTTCACAGAATTGTTTTATTTTTCAACAATAAGATTTTTTTTGATACGAAATACAAAAAAAAAAAAAAAATGCGGAAAATATGTAACTAAACAGAAACGCGCACGGGTTACCAGAAACAAACTTGTTTCTTTTTTTGGCCTTAACTGATTTTCTCATTATTACCTTTTTAAAAATCTAAATTCTTTGCGTCTTTAACGTTTGAATGTAGAAATTCCTACATTGTCCTCAAAAAGCTTTAACATTCAACTTTTAAGAACATATTTTGAAAAATAAAAAATGTGATTAATTCATCTAATTCTTTGTGCAATTCTCTTTTCAATGTATTGCAAAAGTCTACTGAGTTTTCCATAAGAAACAAATGCAAGGATATCATTGTTGTGAAAAAAAAAAGAAAGAAACTAAAAATAATAATAATAAACATGCTTTTATAAAGCGCCCCATGCCCGAAAACTTCTAGGCGCTGTACAAAACAAAAAATAATGAACAAGAAAACATAAAAATAATATACAAAAGAACTCAGATAAATTGCATGGCAAGTGTTTAAACCTTAAAATATATTAAAATCCCTGAGCATCCACGCTTACAATTATCTCAAAATCTAGACCTTGGGTTCTCACAACCTTATACGCTTTTAAGTTAATGACTTTGTAAGTGCCTTTTATAACGGATTGTATGAAAAGAAGGAACAATGATTGCCTTGAAGCGACATGGTAATGAGACTGTTATCCCGTTGATACCTTTTTCATCTGGATATCTCTTTATTATTTTCTCAAAAATCATTGTCTTGATAGTCCTACATGTATAAACAACTTTCATTATTATAGATGACTGCTTCATAAGGTATTCATACACTATAGTTGAAATAATAGAGTATGCAGTTGGATCATAATGCTGCTATGCTGCCAGTAATCTGATCAATATATCCTCGGTGGACTAGAAATCAGTCTCAACCAGCCAATATTGGCCATCATACAATAGATAAATTCATACTTGGCTTCCGGCAATCTTTTTCGATTCCTTTAAATTGAGAGGCACATACTTGTTTTTGCCATGATTTATTGTGAGATAAAAATTCCATTAAAATGGGCTTTAGTGTGCGCTGTGTAGAAATAGTTTTCATCATTATTGAGCTTATTTCTTTTTACTGATCTGTCAGAAATTGCTACTTTAGAGATGAAATTAACTTTTCATGAAACCATAAAAGTTAAAAAAATCATATGCCAAATATTTCATTAAATGCAAATTGGTCGCATAAAAGATTGTAAAGCGCTTTCAAAACAACTTGTAATATTTTAACAAAACAGGATCAGCTCAGGATCTCATGTGTCATCATGACAAGGTTTAAACTTTAAGGTGACCTTACTATTTTTGTCTTAGTTCTTATATCACCAATTAATGTTCTTGTATGGTTACTGCCAGAATTTGTAGCATTTCTGTATCCTGTTCTTAACCTAATGTCATAGCTTCTTAATGCCTGGGTGAGTTTAGCTGTAGCAAGATACACCATACTGCAACCTTGCATAGTAATTTTCAGTAAAACATTTTTATAGTGCAAACGTTTTTCCCAACAATTTCATTATTATGAAATCAGAAAATGCATGAGACATGTTACAACCACAACCTGTATTCAACGTGTATTGAATACCCTAAGCATCCATACTAACCATTATCTTAAAATCCAATCCTTGGTTTCTTACAGCCTATATCCTTTTAAGATAATTATATTTTTAAAAGTGTCCTTTAAATTTAAAATGTTTTTTTGTAAAGAATGTAAGGAACAACTATGATTGCCCTGAAGCAACATGGTAATGAGACTGTTATCCCCTTTGAGTTCTCTTTCATCTGGCTTTCTTTTATTGTTTTCACATTGTCCTATTCCCCTCTCTCATTTTTCTACATTATAAGGTTACCATAAATCTTTGAAAGCAAGTGATTGAATCATTACAACAAAGCTAGTGTGCTTTTAATTAATATGCTGCTGGGTCATTCCAATCTCAAATGTCACAAACGTTACCAAAATGTTACATGTTCTTGACCTTCAATTTGAATGA
The DNA here is from genome assembly GCA_000969725.1 of Ophiothrix spiculata. Taxonomy (NCBI): domain Eukaryota; kingdom Metazoa; phylum Echinodermata; class Ophiuroidea; order Amphilepidida; family Ophiotrichidae; genus Ophiothrix; species Ophiothrix spiculata. The sequence goes on from JXSR01S003256.1 coordinate 42,544, forward strand.
GCTTTGGAAATGTTCCTGGTATGCAGCAGCCCTTGAAGATAACTCAAGCTCATTCAAATTCAAGGGCAGGATCGTGTAACATTTTGGTAACGTTTGTGACATTTGAGATTGGTATGACCCTGCTGGTAATCTGAACAACTTATCCTTTTTGCACTGGAAATCGGTCTCAATCAGCCAATATTGGCTATCACTTCATACCTGGCTTGCGACAATCTTGAGGATTCATTTGAGTTGAGAGGTACATACCTGTTTTTACCATGGTTTATTGTGAGATAAAAAATTCCATTAAAATGGGCTTTACAGTTTGCTTTACAAAAATTACTTATTTTTAGTTGACTATACTTTATACTAATATTGCAGGCATTTCTTACACAACCTTAATGTTTGAAGTCATTTGCTAATCATTTCATTTAGTGCCAAGTTACTGGGTATATAACAAAAATCAGTGCTATCAAAACAAACCATAATTTCTATAGAATCCAGAATCTTGTGTTCCATATGACAAATTAAGTTTTTTGTTTCTTAGCTTTGTTTTACACCTTGATCTATTCTATTCTATTCTATTCTATTCTATTCTATCTTAATATTGTAGGCATTTTTACACAACCTTAATGTTTGAAGTCATTTGCTAATTATTTCATTTAATGCCAAGTTACTGGGTATATAGCAAGTATCAGTGCTTTCAAAACAACCATAATTTCTATAGAATCCAGAATTTTGTGTTCCATATGACAAAGTTTTTTTTGTTTCTTAGCTTTACACCTTGATTAATTTTATTTTCTATTCTATTCTATTTTATTTTGTTCTATTCTATTTGCTCTTTCAGTTCATTGTGTAAAGATTTTTATTCAGATAATGTGTCTCTTTTCACATCATTCTCTTTGATTCTTTACTTCAACCAATTATGTGCAAACCTAGTGTTGATTTTGATGGCAATCAAGATATTGTGTGCTTTAGGGGAAAAATTATGTGAGAACCCTTTATTGTTTTATTTGCATCTTGGGCAAGTGTTAAGAGTGATTGAAAATTTATTAGAAAGTGTCTACTCCATGTTCTAGATCAAAATAGCTTGATGTACTTGTTTATTGGAAAAGTGACTATATAGGCTATTGACACTACACATAAGCTCATCTAATTCAGCTTTTTGTAAATTAATGTAGTTCTAGATTGTCTTTAGTAGTTGAAGTTAGCCAATTACTATTTGTAAAGTATTCCTTTTATATCTTGTGTTGATTTTTGTGGTAGGCAAGTGGTCCTTTGAACAAGTTTAGTAAAACAATAGAAAATATTTGTGTCTATTTTTTGATGTAGGATAAGTGATAGTTTACTGACTTGAAGACCTCTTGTTAAAACTATGGACCTGGAGTAACTATAATTACCATTTAACTTAGGGTGGTAAAGTCCTAGAGTAAAACAGCAAATTTATATTTTATAGCTTTTAAGCCAGAAATTTGAAAAAGTCACTTTATATTTATTTTTTAAAACTGCATTGATAAATTTTAGATATTTATAATTATGTGCCCAAATGCCTAATTTAGTAGTTAATCTTATTATATAAAATAACACTTTCACACAGAGCTAACAACAAATGTGTGCATAAAATCGAAAACGTCTGTGATTAGGGTTAAGTTTGATGCATGCATATTTTTTGCTTGAAAGCATGTGTAAAAATAATACAGCGCCTTTTGTAGATTTTATCCAAAGATTATATGAAAACCTTTGTAGATTATTAAGGGATTATACTAAGCCTTTTGTCGATTGTCCAGAAATTATACAGAGCCTTTTGGTTATTGTCATAAGATTATACAGAGCCTATTGTACATCGTCCAAAGATTATATGGAGCCATTTGTACATCGTCCAAAGAGTATATGGAGCCTTTTGTAGATTGTCCAGAAGAAATACTGAGCATTTTGTACATTGTCCTAATATTATATGGAGCCTTTTGTAGATTTTCCAGAGATTACACAGAGCATTTGTATATTATCCAAAGATTACATCGAGCCTTTTTTTTTACATTGTCCAAAGATTGTACAGACCCTTAATGTAGATTTCAAAGATTTTATAGAGCCTTATGTAAATTGTCCATAGATTATACTGAGCCCTTTGTAGATTGTCTAGAGACTATAAGAGCCTTTTGTAGATTGTACAAAGATTATACACACCCTTTTGTAGATTTTCCAAAGATTCCAAAGAGGTCCAATTGTACTTTTGCTGAAAAAGCTAAAAGCTTCTAACATACAGAGCAGTTGAATTTTGTCATTGTTTTGCCCAGCAGTATGCATGCGTAGCTTGCTTTGTTGATATAAAAACTCCTGCTTTACCATGTTATTCTGTATGCAATCATTCAATTGTGGCGGGAATTTTCAAAACAAGCAACTAAGTTTCTGAATGACACATGTACATACTAATGGGCAAAACAGTAGCAATTGATGTCATGGGTCAACAGTTACTGGTCTTTTAATTTTTAATAGTAAGGTCTATATGTTTAATTGTCCATGGTCTCATTTAGACCAAATGATTTCATTAATCAATTCATTTTAATGTATTGGCAGCACAAAAACACATCAACTAAAAAATTAAAAAACAGGTTCAATTGGGATTTGAAACCTGAATCTCCTGCTTGTCCAAGCATGGATTTTACCAAGCTGGATAGGTCCATTTGATAGACTCGGTGCAATTTGAGCTAGTCAAGATATTTTGGTCTCACTAGCTTTTGTTGTGATAACTATATACAATATTCTTAGTACATTTAGATAACATAAAAGCTTCATAGATTACCTTCATCACCTTTACATTAATCAAGCGGAAACATATTATAGCATCTCAGGCTGATAATCAGGCATCTCAGGCTGATAATCAGCAGACTATTACATGTAACTAGCTTAATTGATACTACTTGCACTTAAAAAGAGGAGAAAGTGACGTCAATACTTTAGAGATGTGTGTATAAACTCTTGCCAAAGTAGAAATTGTTTAATGGATGAGGCTACACCTACGTAGAAACACATACATCGTGACATTGCTTGTATTGCATGTTGAGTTGTTTAGATATTGAGTAACATTGTACAATCCTGTGTTTTGGTTTGACTGGTTAATGGAATTTTATGTACGGAACGTTAAGATGTATTTTGTGTCATCTTGGGTGAAAGTACTTGATTTTTTGCAGTCTATGAACATGACTCATAATATTGATGTTGTTCTTTTACGTGAGTTTGCAGTTTTAAAATGTAGATATTGAGTTCCAATTAAAGCCTTCCCTTTTCTTGTTTAAGCTGATGCTTTTGTTTGACATTACTTGATCTCTAGAACATAAATAGTGATTGTTTTCGTCTATCTATTACAAAGAACTTATATCTGGTAGTAGCTACATCAGACGACATATTTTGGTATATCAATAAAGTTTTAATCAAATTATATGAAGCCATAAAATTGAAATTTTGTAACCAAATAATATAATGCTATGTTTGAATTGTTAGCCACAATAAGCTACGTGTCGATTGAATATTAGACGTAGTTTGATCACAAACTATCTGACTATGTAACATATAATTTGTTTCAGAAGTAAGTGCTGAGAATACTAGAATCGTCTCCTTAAATGTCATTGATCATGACTAGAAACTGATGTGAACATATTGTTACATCCTTGAACACGACAGTGAATACATGATCAGAATAACATTGGATAAGGATCATCAAACTTGTCATTGATGCAAGCAGTTTAATTATAAATGTCCATCTATAACAGTATGTGGGAGGGTTGGCGTTTGAATATAAAATAATGCAGACTACATTGTTTATCTCCAAAAAATTTGAGTAATAGTAATTCCTGATATCTTGAAATTAGACCTGCTCCCATAAAAGTAAGTGGGAAATTAAAGGATTGACAAGTTTGACATCTTCAATTTCCCCCAAGCATTTCAAGATTTTTGCATTGTAGTATTAGAAGTAATAATGACAGCAGCATTCAAAGTTTCATTGTAAAATTCAACCCTATTTATCAAAATATTTCAATTTTCTTTTGTTATTAGTAATTTTAAGTGACAACAAAAGTACCACCTTCTAGATTCTAGATCATGAAAAATACAAATAAATAATTAAAACTTACCTTGAATAGGACAACTTTCTGCTCATCTTGTCAGAGCAGGTCTCATTTGGGTATCAGAGGAAAAGTATTTGTTTTATAGAGGTTTACAGATTACAGGTAGACAGATTAGAGCACTGATATAGGTTTCTAGGATAATGAGTAAATCGTCAGCCGATCAGCTAATTGATCCAATTAAGTGTGCTCATTTATGAGTTGCAAGTCTGCACTTATATTAGAAAAGTCAATACCATAAAGCCAATTTGTTTAATATATAGCCAGGGAGCATCATTCAAGCAAGACTCTATCTATAATGAAGAATCGCATGATAATTTTTGTAATATCCTCAGAGGTGTAGACTTGTAGACTCTATTACTACACCTCTTGAATATTTATAACTCAATACTGTCTAAAAGTTTTTTTATCTACTTTCCCGCATGTGCGTTAATGTTAATACTCAAGTACAGCCGCGCGAGTATGTGCTTACGCGTTACGCCTGTGTGTTTTACACACGTGGGGAAAGTAGTGCAAACTTTGCCATGGTACTACCATATGGCTCGCAAAATATTAAATTTGTTGACTTTAAAATCTATTTCCAAGTTATATTTTTACTTTTTTGAGGTGTAGTAAAACAGCATTGTTTATTTCGGACAAGTATTGCAAAATACTTTCCCTCATTGTTGGATGACCGAGACTCACTCCCAAGGTGTAGTATTTTGTGATACGTTCCCTTCAAACCATGTTGTATTTGTATACTATCAGAATTTCAAGAAACCGCTCAATCGTACCCTCTTAAGGTGATTTTTCTCAAATTCCACTAACATAAAATCCTTTGTAGAGCAAAACACAGCTAGATTTGTTCCAAGTTAACAAACTTTATATGGGGTTTATGTAATATGTTTCCTGAATCAATCTCTGGAGCATTCTTGTACAGCTAACCATCCCTAAATTATTGTTAGCAAATGCAAGATTTAAACCCATTCTTTCAATTGTCAATGTACAGTACCAAACTATTCAATTCTATTGCAATCCGAAAATGGACTAGCATGTCTTGTTGTTGAAAATTGTTCTTATTTCTTCTCTGATAATTTTGTATTTTGGATATAAGATAGAAATATTACTACAACTTGTTTGATTTGGGAAAAATATATGTACATAAAGAGAACAACCGTTTAGGATATGTGACCCGTCATATCGAAAGATACCTTAAAGGTCTCATCTGAAAGATTATATTTTAAGCTTTAAATGATACCTTTCTTTTGGTTATTGGATGTTCCATTGCAAAGTTACAAATTGGGAAAAGGCATTGGGCTATTTCAGAAAACTATTATAGTTCTGAGAAAATTGAGTTGACAGTTTCTGTACTGGTAAAAATTGAATGGATAACGGATTTTTATCTTGGTTTTTAAAACATTCTTCTGATGTTTTGGTTGTTGGAACCTGATTATAATAATAGAATACTCTTCAAAGATAACATTTATAATGAAATTAGAAATTTGACCTTGGACGTGATTTTTGACTATGTTCAGCTTCAATGGCCCGTATCTCATAATTTACTATGCTGACCTTAAGGTACCTTTCGAAATGACGGGGTACATATGTACAAAAAAAGAAAAACTTTATCCATTGTGATTGTGTCAAGGCAGGGCTGCAAAGCAGTGAGTAAATGTAGAATAAATGTTATTCATTCCTAAACTTGTCAGAAATAGTAGTGGATTCATTTATTCAGAGCCATAAAACCACATGGTTAAACTTGATGTGTTTCTTATAAACAATAAACTCCATATTGGAATTTCTGACTTTCTTTTCATTTTGTTGGAGCATTTATCAAATAAATGTTCTATTATTGTTACTTTACTCTCAGTAAACCTTTCAAAATGTTAGTTGCTTGTTATGTTGATGTTATTAAATAGTCAAAAGTAACATTTCACCTGGAAAATACACATGAAAGCTATAGGAATACCACTGTGTATGAATACAATCAAATCCAAATCAAATAGTTAAACAAGGAAGAAAATATTTCATATCATAGTAAAAATACAGGTATGGATGTTTTTAAATTTTTATGTTTATATTTTGCCTAGTTGTTATTGCTATGAGGCTGTGAGGCTGTTTAAATGATTGCGGAGTGCGAGGTGCAATTAATTTGGGGGTTTTCCTACTTAGTAATTTTAAAGATATGAAATGCTATAGGCAACTTTATTTTATTATACATTTCAACCGACATTGAAAATGCAGGCATCAACCATTACATATATTTCTCATATAGTTTTCACAATGAGCAATGCTGTTTTTCTAGACCTTGTTATGCCCTCTCATTACAGTATGTTTACATCATAAGGTTACCATAAATTTTTGAAAGCAAAATGGTTGGAACAATAAAGCAAACTTGGAACACTTAAAATAGTTTGCTGCTGGTAATCCTAACAACTAATCCGAGGTGTACTAGAAATCAGTCTCAACCAGCCAATATTGGCTATCATACAATAGATAAATTCATACTTGGCTTCCGGCAATCTTTTGGATTCATTTAAGCTGAGAGGCACTTCTCTATTTTTGCCATGAGTTATTGTGAGATAAAGATTCCATTAAAATTGGCTTTAGAGTGTGCTGTGTAGACATCATTTATTTGTTTATTGAGCTCATTCTTTGTCATGATATGTCTGAAATCACTTCTTTAAGGACAAAATTTACTTTTTAAGTAACCGTAAGTATTGGAAATCATTTCCGATTGTTCCATTTAAATGCCAAGTAGTACTACAAGAAATTGTGAGGAGCTTTCAAAATGATTCATAATTTTGGCAGGACACAAAATAGCATGTGCCATTATGACAATGAGTAATAAGGAAAGAAAAGTATTTGTTTAGCTTTGTTTTACATCTTAGCTTATTCTATTCTATTCTATTCAATAAGTAGATTGAATAACAATTTCCCCATCATTCTGTTTATTTTGTTACTTTTTACTTCCATAAGTATGTGCAAATGTAGCATTAATTTTGACGTTGAGATGTTTTAGCTCAAAAAAAAGAAACATGTGAAGACCTTCATTATTTTATTTGCAACTTGGCCAAGTGTTCAAGTGATTAAAAATTTATTAGAAAGTGTCTGCACCCTGATCTAGATAAAGGTAGCGTGATGTACTCATTAATTCCAAAAGTGACTATATTGATGGTACATGTAAGCTCAACTAATTCAACTTTATTCAATATATTTTTGTAACTTTATGTAGAAGTTTTAGATAGTCTATTTGGTGGTTAAAAGTAGTCAATAGTATTCCTTTTTCATATGGTGTTGATTTTGTAGTGTCTTTAATCGAAATAATAGTTTTCAAAATCCATGGTCAACCAAATTGGATATGATGAAGTTATATGACACTCATCTTGAGTAGAGATTCATATATGCACACATATCTTAAAAACAACAAAAAACATCTTTCAACTTGGATTAATATGAAGAAATTAATGCAATAGGGCATATTCATAAAACATTCTTATCACTTTTGTTTACCGTAAAGGAAATCCTTAACTGTACAGTAAATGAATTCATTTAATTTTTTAACTTAGCATCAAGTTTTGGAGCAACCTATGAAAATCGGAGAACATTTTTAAGCATTTTCATATTGAATGGGACCTGTTTTAAAATTTTGATAATGAAATTTTAAATTCTATCTTGCCCAAATTTTCTGGTTTTTTTTTTGAAAAAGTTGCAAAAATGTTTGGCAGATAAAATTCAATGTTTCATAGCTAAATTTGTAGAATTGGACCTGTTCAACAAGAAAATTCAACATTCTTTACAGTAAATGAATTCATTTACGTATATAAATTATGACCTTTCCCGAACTGAAATGGCTGGGTTCCACTTTTATACTCATAGAGGATATCAACAGGATACACGTCGGTAAATACGCCCCCATTGACTTTGCATGCAAAGTGACCTGTCAATAAATGCCATTTTCTCGACTTAAAAGCGACTGGTTACCTTGTGCTTGGTCTCGATTGAAAGATAATGGACATATCTCTTCTACAAAATGAACAAAAATATATGGTCAAGGCAAAGTTTTAGAGATACGGCGCATCAAAATCACGCGTCATTTTGAGTGTGCCCATGCCCAAGGGGAAAATAGTGCAAGTGACAAGAAACCCTGTGTCCTCCAAAAGTCATAAAATTTCTTCAAAAATGATACAAACAAAATAATTACATCATGATTGATTAAATAAAAGTCCAATTAGCATGATAAACTGTAAACATTTTGAGAAAAATAATATTGTCTACATATTTTGAAATTAATTTTAGGCAACAAGGGTCACTTTCTGCCTGCCAACAGGCATTCTCAATCTAGCAGATGACGCTGCACAATTTATTTACCGATGTGGTATCAACAAGCATCTCAGACTTTCAAAGTTGCAGTGTGACTTGATCATTACTTGTACGTTTAATATTGTTCCTTCCGCAGCTCAATTAAATCTGGGTGCTTAAAATAAATCTGACGTCATAGGCAGTCTTATTACTTGCCAGACTGTAATTTTACTAATTGTAATAACTAATTAAGTGGTGGAATAAAACATAAAAAGACAACTACAATCCGTGTTCATTCAAATAACTTGGAAAAAAATTGTAGTTATGAAAATTATTGATATAGTAAAGTTATAGTTTATAAATAAAATGATAGTGTTCTAAATTAATTTTAATATAGTTCAAGTACTTGGTATTGTAATATTATATAATGCAACCTTCAACTAAATAATCAGTTCATCACTGAATTAAATTTCCAGTTCTCTTTCAACTGTTCATTTAATATTACACTGATCACTCATTAAATAATACCATTTAATAAAAGCTTACAACATTGATACCAAAATTTTATCAAAACTGGCAGTCTTATTATTTGCTTGAACAGGATATTACTATAACTAAACATCAATTTGTAATCTAAAATTTGCTGTGTTTTGTTCAAAAGTAAAGATATTAATACATATGGATTGTGATTTATATGATTTGAATTTGAGTGAAATCTTATTGTCAATATATGGCTATATACCAGGTGTCCCAAAAAATGGTTACATGTAGAAAAATGACCTTGTGCTAAAACAATAGTAGTTAGAGAAATGTAACTTTGCACAAATTATATTACAACCCTTTTGTAGATACTCCTTAAATTTCGATATCACAGCGTTATTAGTTTTTGAGTTATTAACCAAGGTCAGAAACGCAGTTGTTCAAAATTCAACAAAATAATAAGCATACACGTTTTGTTGTATTTTAATGTGCATTTTTTCTAAATGATCATGATAAGACTTTATTTTAAACCAAATTTGATACAATTGTAATTGAATAATAATAACTCTCTTTTAGTATATGTATTATGCAAATTACGGATACCTGCATTCCATGCATTCCGGAATAAGTTGTTTATATTGAACCTGTCAATCAAGTTTTGGCGCGAAAGTTGATGACTACGCATAAAGCACAATTAAATTTTCATGGGTAACATTAATTCTCTAACTGTTTAAACTGCACACTTGTGTAAATTTTGAAAAAAAAATAATCTTAAACTTACAGGACATGTTTAAATTATAATTTTCTTTATAGTAGCAAAAGTCAGATCGACATTTAGAAATAACAGAAATAGCAAAATTTTGAATCGGTTGCCATTTTTGCCCAAAATCAGATTTTGCCATAATTTTAAGACCTGTAGTAGTTTATGACGTAATTATTACGTAACAGCTGGCTAAATTTTCATGATTTTGGTATCAATGGGAAGAAGAAACTCTACTCTATACTATAGTATGCAACAACCTAACTTTGGACATGTCAATTTCATGTTTACATGGGATTGAACGAGGGTTAAAATTACATCAAAGGAACATGCTTCCGATTTTGTTGAATTTTGAAAAAATGCGTTTCTGACATAGGTATCTGTCTTGGTTCAAAACTCAAAAAATAATAATGCTGTGATATTAAAAGTTTGCAACCATCTAGCTGAGATATGTATCATAAGTCATGTAAAGTTTGAATTCTCCAACTGCTATACTTTTTGCAAACGATCATTTTACTACATGTAACCATTTTTTGGGACACCTGGTATATGTGTTTGCAAGAAAAACTGAAGAAGACTAAATATCTTACATAATGGATAATCAAAAGGTAAATGTAATTTATCTTTATCAATATTTTATGTATGCTAATGTATTATGTTGTAAAGTTCATGCTAAGACAATGCGTTAAAAAATCAGTAGAAAATGGATAATAACATTTTTGTAATACTGTAATGCAGTGTACATATTCCTCTTAAAGCAATACTATAAGATTTTGATCAAAAATAGTTAATAGTAAAAACAACATAAAATAAAGTAATGTGACTATCTAAAAGCGTTTTCAAGTGTATTTTGTGAAAAAAATTGTTTGACCACCAAAAATAGATAAAAAGCATATGAATGCTTTCCTATACTAATACATGTGGAATTAAATTCGGGATCCCGAATTTAATTCAACAAATGGCCATCACAGAAAAAGTAAGCATCTTTGAGCCGAATCGTTTGGAGGGTATTCATATCTACCCAAAACAAACCCAATAAGCCCAAAAAATGAAAAGTCATGGGTGACAGGGGGCGCTTCATTTTTAACACTTGATAGTATTGCTTTAATTAAGAAAATCTGCAAGACTACCATAAAAAATGCATTTAACCAATTCAAAATATGCCACTTTATTACATTGCTGTATGTGAAGACATGTTTACAAAGTTAAATTTTCTTAATTAAAAGCATTAGTTTGTATCTCAATGTTATTATGGACCCAACGTCTAGATCATTTTCATCAGTTTAGTTATGATGCTGAAAACATGAGTTGCTAAGCCAACACTTCCAAGATACTACAAAAACAAGCAACCTTGGTTACAACAACATTATATCAGTTTGTCTCGTAGTGGTTATTTATACCTGCTACAATGGCTTTATAAGTATAAGGATTGATAAGCTTTATAAATCAGTATCACAGCAAATAATCTTGTTTTCAAATATCCAGTATGAAAGTTACAAAACATGTAAGAAATTATATCAAATGTGATCCAAGTTAAAGGTTTTACAATTTCTAAGGCACATCACAAACTGGCACTGTTTTGGCCACACTTATGAAATATAAGCCATTTAGTTAGCTGAACTATCATTCTTTACTATTTTCAGAGACAGGGTTAATTCATTGCACATCAATAAACAATAACAGAAAAAAGGTAAAATATATCTTTATTTCCATAAAACTCAACCTCAAAATAAGGGAAAATAAACCACATTTTAGAATTGTCAATTTATTCAATTCAACACGATTTCACACAGACAGGAAATATGTGACATACCTAAAATACAAGCATATAATATCACATCCATGCCGTCATGTTTTTGCATATATATTATCACAAATACTGTGTTTAAAATGTCAGAAGAACCCTGCCAATCAAAATGATAATAAATATAATTCGGAACACATTTGATTTGACAACATAATAACATTTCAGAGAATGTCAAATAAGAGGCATGTTCATTTTTAGATTTTCTCGTCATTAAAGGTCAATGCCTAACATTTTCAATTTAGGATAAAATGAATAATAAAAAGTAGCTATTGCAAATCTTTGATGTTACAAAGTGAGCAACCCCCTAAATTAATTGCACCTCACACTCTGCTATCATTCAAACAGCCTTGAAGCAATAACAACTATTCTATGGCACAACAATCACTCAAAAAGTTTGCAGGCAAAATATCAAATGCGACAATTTGAAAACATCAATAACTGTTTTTTACTTTGATATGAAATATTTTCTACCATATTTACGTATTGTATTTTTAACTTTCACATCTATTTCCAGGTGATAAGTTGCCTTTGTCTTTTTTCATAACAACTTTATGACAAGCAACTTGTCATGTGAGTGCAAGAAAGTCGTATCTGCAATGGCTGCCCTAAGTTAAATTTATTTAACACCTTGTCACAAGAATTTAAAAATCCCTCAACATTTCCCTGTCTTATGTCAGTTGCTCTTGAAATGGTTCTTCAGGTGACAGAACCATTTCAAGAGCCACTGACCCAAGACTGGAGATTAGACAGTGTGCAATCTACATTTATGACAAATGGGAGCTTTTGTAGATATGACTTTCTTGCACTCACATGACGAACTGACGTTTACATCTCATTTTGAGAGGTTTACAGGCAGTAAAGCAGCAATAACAACAGAACATTTGTTATATACTGAAAATATATAGTTAACTCTAAACAATTCATGAAAAACATAAATGTTTATAGAAACATGTCAGATTAGATAGATTTAATTTTGTATAGTAATATGGCTTTGTATATATTGAAGAAGAAATATCAGAACAGAAGTTTTGTCAATTTGCCTCTAAATTTGAAAAATATTAAGAGAAAATATGTGCATCTGTCATAAAATGATTTCCTAGTGTACCTGGATGCGTCATCATTGTGATTCAAACTTATCTTCTATAGAATCTGGCTGGTTTTCTGTCTTTGGAACATTTTTTAAACATAAAAGTCTTAAATATATTGATATTTTAACTCTACAGCTGTTAGCTTTTCGGATTGTAAACCTACAAAGATTTCAATCTCACAGATTTACCACTAGCCACTTTTGCATGTTTTTTCTCCTGTAGTACTAAATGAAGTTTTCCGCACTTATATTTATGACATATTCATTGTAAACAGTGCAATTGTTGAAGGATTGGTAATACATGATTATTTTTTGCAGCTTTGGAGATTAACTTGGCTGTCCAATTTTAAATTCTTTAGTGATGTTGAATATTAGAAGTATTTGAACCCAGAAGTATTTGAACCAGAGAGTTAAGCATTTCTGTAGTCCCCGGGCTGTAGTCCAACCTTGATATAATTAAGGCAGTATATTATCTGACAGTATAGTCTGCTAGTCTACACCTCTGAGGATATTAAAATTGTTATGAGAATCTTCATTATAGATGGGGTCTTGCTTGAATGATGCTTCCTGGCTATATTGTAAAAACAAAATTGTCGGTATTGGTTTTTGTAATATCAGTTTAGACTTGTTACTCATAAATGAGTTCACTTAATTTGATCAATTAGCAGTCCGGCTAAAGATTGACTCGTTACCCAAGAAACCCATATTTGTGCTCCAATATGTCTATCTGTATATAGTTATAAAACAGTGGGCAACATATACTATTCTTCAAATTTCTGTGTGAGACATGCTCTGACAATGATAGCAGAAAGTTGCACAATTTAAGTAAATTCTGCGTTGATGACGTTCTTTAAAGTTTTCAAATAATTTATAGTACAAAAATCACTTTTAACTAGAGATAACAATCTAATGCAATGTAAAAACCATTCTGAAGTTACAGAAACATGATATTAAAGTAGGTTATAGGAAAAATAAAAAGTTATAAATACAATTGGATTAGATGCATTTATATGGAAGAAAACATTTCTTATAAAAAATATAGTTATAGATGTTTTATACTGATGACACATTTGATATTTTGCCTGCACACTTTTTGAGTGATGGTTATGCCATATATTAGTGGTAAATGCTACGAGGCTGTTTGGATGATTGCTGAGTGTGAGGTGCAATTAATTTGGGGGATTTAGCTCACTTTGTAACATCAATGATTTGCAATAGCTATAGGCAACTAGATTTTATTATTCAATGTACATTGAAAATGTAGGGCATCAACCTTTTTTACAACTCGGAGGCACTGGAATGCCTTCTGCATTTCTGTCCGACATTTTTTGTCATTTTATTTTATCAGATGTAAAATGTTTTCAGATTTATGTTTTTCACATGATTATCATGGTTTTATAACTGAAATTTCATCTGAACAAAGATTCTCAACCCAATATTGAACAAGTAATGGGATAGACTGATTGCAGATTTCGGACCAAGTGTACTTTAGGTCCCATCAAGAATTTTAGGTGGTTAGGGTTTAGGGTTAGTGTTAGGGTTAGGTTTAATTTAGGGTTAGGGTTAGGGTATAGGTTTTGATGGGACCTAAAGTATACTTTTTCCCAGATTTCAAGGTTGTGTTTCTGAACTGTGATGTCTAAATTACTGGAATAGCTCCCTTCTGTTAAGTTATGTAAAATATAAATGCATATAAATCTCTGAAAAAGCTTTCAAATCACTAGAAAGCATTTCCATGTCTTTATCCAAATCTTAGTGTCATATTTGACATTGTAGTTGACTTTGTTAGACATTGTTAGATAATTTTCCTAGCGTATAGTTGCAGAGGGGAGCTAATGGAGTTAGGATGTTCTTGTAATGGCTGTTTAAATATAGCAACTATGTACTATAACAATTATCTAACAATGTCTAAACAAGTCAACTACAAGGTCAAATGTGACAATATGATTAGGATATTGACATGGAAATGCTATTTTAGTGATGTGAAAGCATTTTCAGAAATTTGTGTGCATTTATATTTTATAAATACAATTAACAGAAGGGAGCTATTGGAGTTGGGATGTTCTTATTCTGGCGTATTCAATTATAGATTAGAAGAGAAAGTTTAGTAAACGATTTATTTATGGAAGAAAACATGTATATTTGAAATTAGAGTTATTGATGCTAAAAATGTTGTCCGCAAACTTTTTGCGCTACAGTTATGACTTAGATTAGTGGTATATCCTATGAGGCTGTTTGAATGATTGTTGAATTTTTGACCTATAACTAGGTTGAAGTACCTGTAAGAAAATTGAAAATATTGTGATGACACTTTAAACGTAATATCATTTCTCTTTTTCTCTTCCATATTGTGTGACCATCTTGGATACCATCAGGTAAGTGAAATTTAAAATAAAATTATTATCACTCTTATGAATATAAGTTATTCTTTTTGCTGCAGTTTTTGAATTTGGCAAACTTATTCACTATTAAGCTTACTGCTGTATGTCTATGGCGATCTCCAAACTTTCAACTTCAACTTCCCAAATATATAATATATAATCTTCCTGATCTAATAATGGGATTTTTTTCTTAAAATCTCTTAATTTATGATATATGAGCAGGTTTTATATATTTTTAAGATACGAGTAGTTACCCAAATATATGGAGATAAACAATGTAGTATGCATTATGTTATATTCAATAGATGCTCCCACATACTGTTATACAGATGGACATTTCTAATTAAACTGCTTGCATCAATGACAAGTTTGATGATCCTTATCCAATGTTATTCTGATCATGTATTCACTGTCGTGTTTAAGGATGTAACAATATGTTCACAACAGGTTGCTTGTCATGATCAATAACATTTAAGGAGAGGATTCTACTATTTTCAGCATGCACGAACACTTGTGGTCACAGACCTGGCTAATATTCAATCGATCTATGTTTTATTAAGGCAAAAAATTGAAACATGGTATTATTTGGTTATCTGATTAAAGATAAATCACACGGATAAATCAAGACATGTTTTCTAATGTTATTAGATTATGTGACCCACCATATCGAAGGTACCTTATAGTAAATTACGTGATATGGGTCATTGAAGTCGAGCTTGGTCAAAATCACGTCCAAGGTTGAATTTCGAATTTCATCGGAAATGTTACCTTGTGAAGTGTTTTCTATCCTATTAATTAAGTTCCAACATCCAAAACATAAGAAATATGTGTTAAAAACCAAGATAAAAATCCTCTTCCCAATCCCATTCAAATTTTACTAAGTACAAAAACTTAAAACTCAATGTTCTCAGAACTATAGTTTTTCGAATCAGCAGGATGCCTTTTACTAATTTTGGATTTCTATTCAACAGTTCAACTAAAACATCATATTATACAAATATGTTACTCAATATCTAAACAACTGAACATACAATAAAAGCAGTGTCATCCATGTATGTGTTTTTACGTAGGTGTATCCTCATCCATTAAACAATTCCTTCTACGGGTGTATACACACATCTCCAAACTATTGACGTCATTTTCTCCTCTCCTTGTTCATAGGGCAAGTGCAAGTAGTATCAATTAAGCAAGTTACATGTAATAGTCTGCTGATTATCAGCCTGAGATGCCTGATTATCAGCCTGAGATGCAGTAATATGTTTCCGTTTTATTATGCAAAGGTGATATAGGTAATCTTTTGAAGCCTTTATGTTATCTTAACTTAGTAAGAGTATTGTATATACACTAGCGGTTTAAAGTATTTCCGCACAAACACTTTATTCAGCCATATCTCACAAGGCATTTATAAGGAAACTATTGGGAAACTTTTGTTGCTTTTGGTCAGATCTGATAGGTAATCTAGTTAAGTGTAAATTTGAGCTCCGAATGGGATCAACCTTCTCACCTATAGGTAGGGGCAACAACAAAAATAGGTCGAAAAACGTGAGTTTTAGGTCAAATTTGATTTGACAACGCCTGGGTCAAGGTCACTTCACTGCTCAAGTTGAATGGTCATGTGGAATGTGTATATGTAATAGAGTGACAAGCAGGCGATGAAATGTCCTGGACACGCTTGACTTCGCCAAGAGAATGCTTGGAAGCTACCGAAAAATGATCCTTCAACGCCACCCAGTTTACAAAAATAGGGCCGTGGTAAAAGTGGAATGGTCCCTGGTGGTATATGCCATTTTAAAATGTTTTAAGAGGTTTTCAATCTGCCATATACCGCCACAAAACACTCCACATTCATCACAACCCTATTTTTGTAAACTGGTGGGGAGTTGAAGGATCATTTTTCGTTAGCTTCCAAGCATTCTCTTTTTTGGCGAAGTCAAGCGTGACCAGGATATTTAATCGCCTGCTTTTCGCTCTATAACATATACACATTCCATATGACTACTCAACTTGAGTGGTGAAGTGACCTTGACCCAGGCATTGTCAAATCAAATTGACCTAAAAATCACGTTTTTTGACCCATTTGTGTTGTTGCTCCCTACCCGTACATGAGGGGGTTGATCCCATTCGGTGCTCAATTTTACACTTAACTAGATTACCTATCAAATCTGACCAAAAGCAACATAAGTTTCAAGATAGTTTCCTTATAAACGCCTTGTGAGATTGACTGAATAAAGTGTTTGTGCGGAAATACTTTAAACCGCTAGTGTAGATGGTCGCCATATGTACGAGTGATAAACAGACACCTGTAAGAATGGTAAATCTTGACTTGTCTAATTTGCTCCGAGGCTGTCATGTGACCCTGTGTGGCTCAGTAGTAGAATCCTTGTTCTATTCATGTTTTGCCTGAACATCGAAAAATAGAATTGATTATTGAAAGAATTTACTTCTGTAAACAAGACTATGTACAATTTAAACATATAGAGAAATAGATTAAATGAAGTTTGTGCTTTAGAATTGTGAGTTCAAAACATCTGAATGATTAAAAGAAAATTATTGTCGGTAAACTTCTAACATCTTTAATTTGTATGTTTGAAAAAATGAAATATGTCAGTTGTTTGTCAAAATTGACAAAAGCAATTTATCACCTGGGAATAGATGTGGAAGTTAAGAATACAATCAGATCAGATGCAGTAATATGGAACCAAACATATTAAAGTAAAAAACAGTTATTGATGTTTTCAAATTGATGTCACATTTTATATTTTGCCTGCAAACTTTTTGAGTGATGGTTATGCCATAGATTAGTGGTAAATGCTATGGGGCTGTTCGATGATTGCTGAGAGTGAGGTGCAATTAATTTGGGGGTTTACTCTCTTTGAAACACCAAAGTTTGCAATAGTTTTAGGCAACTTGATTTTATTATCCTATTTAACCAAAATTGAAAATGTAGGGCATCAACCTTTTTATGACATGAAAACACAAATCAAGGTGCCTCCTTATCCATCTTACATTTTCTAAAATGTTGATATTTTCAAATCAAATGTTTTCAGAATTACATTCATTTTCATTGAAACTTTTGAGCATCTACATTTATGTGACATAAAAAAATGTAAGGAAGGTGCCTCCTTTTCTGTTTAACTTGTCTTTGATGTCGTGATTTTCCAGTCAACTGTTTTCTAAATT
>JXSR01S003257.1:6080-19324 GCA_000969725.1 Ophiothrix spiculata
TTTAATATTTTGTATTCTCTACACAAACAGCAGTTGGTGTCCTAAACTTGCGTTATATTATAAGACGAACTTTTTTGATCTATTTATATTTTATTTTACGACTTGGCTTCCTAAATGTGTGCTATATAATGGAACACCCCTCTCTTATATGTTTTATTACAGTAGTTTACTTACAATAAACATCTTGACTGTTCGCAGCCTAAATAAACTATACACAAAACACTCCTATTCATTTATTATTATAATAAATGTGTCAGTTGGCGTACTAAATGTGTACTATATAATGTAACACCCCTATTTAATATTATTTTTACAATATACGCTTCCTAAATGTGTGTTATATAATAGAACACCCCTCTCTTATATGTTTTATTACAATGGTTTACTTACAATATACATCTTGACTGTTCGCGGCCTAAATATATTCTATCCACAAAACACTCCTATACTATATAATGTAGCACCCCTATTTATTATCATTTTTACAATATACGCTTCCCAGTGGCGTCCTAAACTTGCGTTATATAATAAGACAAACTTTATTGACCTATTTATCTTACATTTTACGACTTAGCTTCCTAAATGTGTGTCATATAATTTCAGATACTTATTTCATTTTTGGTTTTTGGTACTATTTTGCAACTTGGCTTCCTTAATATATTCTATTTGATATGACGTTCACAACTTTCCACATTTTCTTTCAATTGTTTTATGAATCAATAGCTCTTTTTGTACCTTTATTTAATATTACTTTTACAATATACGCTTCCTAAATGTGTATCATATAATAGAACAGCCCTCTCTTATATGTCTTATTACAATAGTTTACTTACAATATACATCTTGACCGTTCGCGGCCTAAATATATACACAAAACACTCCTATTCATTTATTATTACAATAAATGTGTCAGTCTTCTAAATGTGTAGTATATAATCTAACACCCCTATTTAATATTATTTTTACAATATGCTTCCTAAATGTGTGCTATATAATGGAACACCCCTCTCTTATATGTTTTATTACAATGGTTTACTTACAATATACATCTTGACTGTTCGCGGCCTAAATATATTCTATCCACAAAACACTCCTATACTATATAATGTAGCACCCCTATTTATTATCATTTTTACAATATACGCTTCCCAGTGGCGTCCTAAACTTGCGTTATATAATAAGACAAACTTTATTGACCTATTTATCTTACATTTTACGACTTAGCTTCCTAAATGTGTGTCATATAATTTCAGATACTTATTTCATTTTTGGTTTTTGGTACTATTTTGCAACTTGGCTTCCTTAATATATTCTATTTGATATGACGTTCACAACTTTCCACATTTTCTTTCAATTGTTTTATGAATCAATAGCTCTTTTTGTACCTTTATTTAATATTACTTTTACAATATACGCTTCCTAAATGTGTATCATATAATAGAACAGCCCTCTCTTATATGTTTTATTACAATAGTTTACTTACAATATACAACTTGACTGTTCGCGGCCTAAATATATACTATACACAAAATACTCCTATTCATTTACTATTACAGTAAATCGGGCAGTAAATGTGCCAGTTGGCGTCCTAAATGTGTACTTTATAATGTAACACCCCTATTTAAGGGTACGAGGAATCCATCTGCTCAGGAAAATGTGAATCCTAACTATTTTTCAATCATAAAAAGATAAATAGTTTCCACTGCCTTTGCGGGATGGATTATGGCAGGGGTTAGTCATGCATTACGACGCCAGGGATCTACCGCTGAGCTATCAAGGCAGCGTTGAGATCGTGAACTAAAATCTAAAACATAAACATTAGAATGCCGTATTTTTCTTTTGTTTACATAAAAATTGCAATTTTTGTCTCATTGGAATGCTCAATTTGTAAGGTAATTATGCGAATGCGAATATCAGACAAAATGTACATAATGTAGATACTTAAAACAGAAAATTAACAGCTCAAATATTTAAAAGGTGGTAGTATATTTGTTTCAATGTGTTTCTCTAAGTTTTGAGAAACTAATAATAATCTATTGTAGTACGCGTTTCGTTTGACTATATGATCACAAATTATGATCTGTTTTGGTCAAACTCATCAGCTACATTTTGCTTTGCTTGGTATGGTTAATACCCTATGTTTTGGTTTATTTTTGACTAATAAACATGCTTAAATGTCTTTATTTGGACATTTATAGGACATGAGTGTAAGTCAATACCAAGCAAATGTGTACTTTTTATTTCCATAACCTGGTTGCCTTGTGAAATAGACTTTTTTTAAACACATGGGGCCTATAGATTCAACCAAATAATGAAAACATGACAGTGTACAATAGATTTGTTTTTAGGTTTAAACCTTTTATTACCCAATTTAGGTAGCTTCAAGTTGGTTTGATAATTTGCAAATATAGGCCTTGCCCGTGATGTGCAACATAAGTTCACTATTTGTGAGCATGTACCAGTTGAAGGAAATTATCAAATGCTTAAACCAAGAAAGTGTCGAAAAAGTTCATGAAGAAGCTATTCATGGAAAAATAAAATCGGACACGCATTTTTCTCATGAAAGACTTCAGTATCCCTGTTAACGCAAAAAGCTTTATGGTTTTAGGAATACCTATAAAATGCATATGTCTTTTCCGTACAGAATAGTCTGTATCAGAGAGAGGTTTGTATTTTTGATTTCAAACTTTTTCGTTCAAATTGGCTAAGTCCGTTTGGGTTTTGACCTCTGGTTTTGGAATTCAAATGACATATTCGTGTCTAAATTTTGTCCTTAGTTTGTCATTTGATACTCGGTCTACGATACTCCTATTTTCGCCATTGCTTCTGCCTGTATCAAATATGGGAGAATGTTTTCTTTTTCATATATTAATAGCGAGCAGAGTAATGACCGGCAATTGTCATTTCTTGTTACCAGAACTTATTTTGTTCTGATAAAGAGTTCTTTAGATCACAGATTCTTGTATTTGAAAATATGTGTTCAAATAGATGTCGGCCTTAGTGTTTTGGCTGACGTAGGACTGCTTTGTTGTGCTTTTTCATCTTACTTAGGCGCTAGGTTTGGTAAATACTCTTCATGGATTGGTGGATTGGTGACAATACCCCTCATAATCATCTTTTCCGGCAAAATTGAATCAACGCCCATCCCTTCTGCTCAAGTCAGGTTTTGTATTTGGAAGGTGGAGAAACCAAGATAGATTCCAGTGGCATAGTGTGGTATTATAAGAGAGATGACTTTCTAGCACAAGTAAAGCAGTCCGATATCTCTTGTAGAATGTTTTAGAGATGAATGAAATGACCATATGGGAAATTCCATGGAAGCCAGTATATATCACCGATCCATTTATAAGCACGTGCGCATAATTTGTTTAAAAATTCCAAAATCATAACACACTTCATAAACACACAGAGTGGAGTACAAGTGCGTGAGCTATGAGAAAGGGATTTTTGATTTAAGTGCCACTGTCATAGACATTTTGGTCGCTGGGGGGATAGTGCACAGAAGTAGTGATGAACGGCCTGTCAAAATTTCACCCAAGACCTCAGCAGAGGGTCACCAGGTTAACTGGTTTAAAAGTTAACCGGGAAGTTTCAAAGGTGATGCTTTGATTTTGTCTTTTCTATTGTGGGTAGTATAAATAATGAACTTTACATATCAGGTAAAATCAGCTTGGGCAAATGTTACTTCTATGTACAGTGTTGCCAGATAAATCTGTATATCTGTAAATCGATATTTTATCAAATATTGCTTTTATGTCACAATTTTGTGCATTCTGACGAACATGTTCCCCTGAAATAGGCTCATATAGCAACGTCTTATCCTTAAAAATATTTACACACTCATAGTTAAAATAGGTGTTGCCAGATTTCTTGAAAAAATACCAAAAATAGCATTTTACCATATATACCCTTAACCACGCTAACATAAATGACGTTTCTGTGGATAAAGTAACCAGTTGCCTATTTTTAGCCTCTATTCTTCAAAATAATGCTAACGAAACAAATAGAAACTCTAAATTAGTAAGTATTAGTAATGAAAAGTTGTTACCAGTGGTTCTCCATGAAACACCTTGCACTGTAGACTTAAGGGGGTATGACACCCTCTGATAGATTTGGAACAATGTTTGCATTTTTCTCCAAAATGATAACACACTGGTGACAAAAGTTACGCATATTATTTGGCCAAGCGATCCAATTATCATTCTAAAATTCCTGTGGCTCAATGCAAGTCAGGTCAGGTTTCTCTTATCTAGGGCCTGCTACTGGTATCCCGGTAACCAGTGCTACCTGTCCATGGGGCCGGTTGTCGGCTGCTAAAACTTTATCCCACATCGGTTTGGTACTTACGAAAGCTGTTGAGGAGGGTAGCTGGTTACCCAGGTAGAATTAAAAAGAAGATCTACCTTAAGAGCGCCGGTTCTTGAGAGCCAACGGCGGTCATCCAGCACCTAGCATCATGCTGCCTTGTGTGTTGGGCATGGAAGCGGGGCACCGAGCAGCCCAAAAGAACATTGGGGTTGGCAGCACCTGTCTACCAGAAAAAGGAAGGTGCAAGGATTCACCCGGGGCAGCGCATGCATTGCTTGCAGCTGTATGACGGTATTAAAGCCCGATGAGCGGTTTGGGCTGAGGGTAGGAAGTTAGAATGTGGTGAGTTTGAAGGGGAAAGGAGTGGAGATAAGTGAAGAACTGAGGAAGAGGAGGGTGGATGTGTGCTGTGTACAGGAGGTGAGGTGGAGAGGGCAGGGGCTAGGATGTCGGGGTAGAGATTAGAAGGTACAAACTGTGGTTGACGGGAAATAGCGATGGGATGGGGTGGTAGTTTTGGTGAAAGATGAAAGAGGAACTGTGCAAGAGGGTGGTGGAGGTGAAAAAAAGGAGTGACAGGGTCATGACAGTTGTAATGGTTTTTGAGGAGGAGGTAGTGAGGTTGATATACGGCACAGGGTGAAAGGAGGCTTGAAGAGAAGGAGCCTTTTTATGATGAGATGGCAGATGAATGGGATGTGCAAAGTGAGGAGGACTTTGTCCTGTGTGGTGGTAACGTAAGTTTAATGGGCATGTAGGGAAAGGGAGTGATGGATTTGAAGGCGTCCATGGAGGGAACGGGTATGGGGTGAGAAATTTGGAAGGAAGGATATTGTTGGAGTTTTGGGATCAAAATGACATAAGTGTAGCAAATACTTGGTTTAGGAAAGAGGACAAGAGAAAAGTGACGTTTAGGAAATGAAGTTGACCTTGTGTTAGTAGGCAGGAGAAGAGAAAATCTCTAAAGAACGTTAAGGTGATTCCAGGGGAATTGCAAAACAGGTTGGCAGTTGCAGATGTGGACAAGAAGAAGGTGAAATGGGTGTTGAGGAAGGTGGTGACAGAGAAAAGGAGACAAGAAGGGAATTTGAGCCGAGAGTTGGGGAGCTTGTGGGGACTGGTATGGCGGACTTGTTGGGGTGTTTTAAGAAGGGGGTGCTGCAGGCATGTGATGAAGTATGTGGGAAAAAGAAAGATGGGAGAGGCAAGAAAAATACAGGATGGTGGAATAATGAGGTGATGGAGGCGATAGGAAGAAAAAAGGAGGCATATAAGGATATAAGGAGGGATGCAACGGAAGAGAATAAGGTGAAGTATGAGAGGCTGAGGAAGCGGGCAAAGAAAGTGGTTGTGGGGGCTGTGAGGAAGGAGGCTGAGAAGGGGCTGAGTGAATTGAGTGAGAGCCAAAACAAGGTGTATAAGATTGTGAAGGTAATGAAAAAGGAAGGAAAGGATGTCGAAAGGGGAAGATGTATAGTGATGGAAAGTTGAATTTTAGTGAAAGAGATAGAGGCAGTGTCTTGATAGAGCATATGGAGAGTATTATGAATGAGGAGAATGAGTGGGATTGGAAGGTGGATCCTGATGTGGTGGAAGGACCAGTTGATAGGGTCAATAGAGAAGAGGTGGGGAAGGCAATTAGCGAGATGAAAATAGGAAAGGCTGCGGGACCATCAGGGGTGAACGCTGAGATGATTATTGCAAGTGGAGAGATTGGAATTGGTGTGATGACGGAGTTGTGTTAGAGGGTTTTAGATGGAGGGGGATGCTAGAGGAGTGGGCGGTGAGCGTGGTTTTTCCCATTTTTAAAGGAAAAGGGGATGCAATGAGCTGTGGTGCGTATAGGGGAGTGAAGCTGATGGAGCTAGAGGGTTCTAGATGATAGAATTCAGAGGATAGCGGATGTGGATGAGATGCAGTTTGGGTTTATATATGCCAGAGAAGGGAACGATAGATGCTGTGTTTATTTAAGGAGGTTGCAAGAGGAATTTCGAACTAAAGGGAGGAAGTTGAACATGTGTTTTGTGGATTTGGAGAGGGCATTTGACAGAGTTCCGAGGAAGGTGATGGAGTGGGCAATGAGTAAGAGAGGTATACCAGAAGTTTTGGTAAGAGTGGTGATTAGTTTGTATGAAGGAGCAAAGACAAGAGTTAGAGTGGGGTCTAGTTTGTCTTAGGAGTTTGAGGTGAATGTGGGCGTGCATCAAGGTTCTGTCGCCGCTGATATTTGCAATTGAAAACGCCAGTACAATGAAACCCCAATTCCAATAGCTCCCTTCTGTAAATTATACTTACAAAATATAAACGCATTAATATATCCGAAAATGCTTTCACTTCACTAAAAAGCATTTCCATGTCTATATCCCAATCAGAGTGTCACATTTGACATTTATAGTTGAATTTTAGACATTTTTAGATTATTGTTATATATAGCATATAGTTGCTATATTTAAACAGCCAGTACAAGAAAACAGCCAGAGTGAGGTATGGGTGGGTGAAGTTTAAGGAATGTGGAGAGATATTATATGGGAAAAGATTTCCTTTGAAGATAAAAGGAACGGTGTATAGAGCTGTGCGAGATCGGTGATGTTGTATGTGGGCGAAAATGAGATGGGAATTTTGAGGAGGGCGGAGAGAGCAATGATGAGATCGATGTGTGGTGTGAAGTTGAGGGATAGGAAGAAGACTGAGGACTTGATGCAGATGTTGGGTGTGGACGAAGTAGTGGACAGTTAAGCGAAGGCGAATAGTGTGCGTTGGTATGGGCATGAGCTGAGGAAGAATGAAGGGCATGTTCGTAGAATGACCCTTGAGTTCGTGGTGGATGGTTTGAGGAGAAGGCGACCGAGGAAGATGTGGAGGATGCAGGTGGAGGGGAGAGTATTAGAGGGTTGGATAAAAGAGGGAGGACGCGTTGAATCGGGATGGAGGGAGGGAGTGAGGGTGGTTGCTGAGAGTGTAAGGTGAAACCGACCACCTCCGTGATGGGGATAAAACCAAATTTAAAATATTGGCTTAATACTACTACTACTACTACTACTACTGTTGATGAAAATTGTGTCGATAATAGGTGCAAAGAAAACAACTACTACACCAAAGTGTCAGCGACTCAGGACATGCAGTTTATCATTTATGACAAGAAATAATGATCATCTTAGCGGTACCTCATTTTTCATCATGAATAATGAACTGCTTAACTTGAGCCACTGGAATTTTAGTATGATAATTGAATGCCTTGCCCAAATAATATGCATAATTTTTGTCACCAGTGTTATCTTTTCTTGAAGATAACACACTGGTTATCTTTTCTTGAAGAAAAATGCAAAAATTGTTCCCCAAATCTAACAAAGGGTGTCATACCCCCTTAAATCTACAGTTTAAGGAGTTTTATGAGGAATCACTGGCAACACCTTTTCAATACTAATACTTGCTAGTTTCAAGTTTCTAGTTGTTTCGTTAGCATTATCTTGAAGAATAGAGGCTAAAAATAGGCAAATGGTTACTTTATCCACAGAAACACCATTCATATATGTTAGCATGGAGCTGCGTGGTCTAGGGTATATATGGTAAAATGCTATTCTTAGCATTTTTTCAAGAAATCTGGCAACACCCATTTTAACTATGAGTGTTTAAATATTTTTAAGGATAAGACATTGCTATATGAACCTATTTCAGGGGAACATGTTCGTCAGAATGCACAATATTGTGACAAAAAAGCAATATTTGACAAAATATCAATTTACAGATATACAGATTTATCTGGCAACACTGTACGTAGAAGTAACATTTGCCCAAGCTGATTTTATCTGATTTGTAAAGTTCATACCTTATACTACCCACAATAGAAAAGACAAAATCCTAGCGTCACCGGGTGGTTGTATTAATGGCGTTTCGGGCCCCTAAATGCCATTTTTTGAAAAAGTGAAAATGCACATAAATGACGGACTCGGCACGTACCCTTAAGAACAAATTATTGACTTCAAAATATATCAGTAATCATATGAATGAATGCTCTTTTATAAAATCTTACTGTAGTGTTCCAGTTTTATCTGGCTTAGAAGCAGGGAACACTTGAAAATCACACTTTTTCAGCTAATTTAAGGGCCATTTTGACCGAAAAATGACAAAAATGGTTTTTGACCGTTTCCATGGCAACAAGCCAATTTTTTATTTTTTATAGGTCACATGAGTAGTTAGAGATGCATCATTGCACAAAATATTAAAAATTATATTTTTTGAGGTATAGAGCCACTTCTAAATAATTACGTGCAGTGGCACTTAAATGTCTTTATTTGGACATTTATAGGGCATGAGTGTATGTCAATACCAAGCAAATGTGTACTTTTTATTTCCATAACCTAGTTGCCTTGTGAAATAGACTTTTTTTAAACACATGGATAGGCCGTAGGCCTATAGATTCAACCAAATTCAACCAAGCATGGTCCTTCATTTTTTCGGAAAAAGTTGACGTAAAAAAGGAACCCAATTTTACCTTTCATGGTATATGGAAAGCTTATAGGCTTCCTACATGCACCTGCAATTTTTAACACCATGCATATAAATTCTACAGTCCTTAATTGTACCTTCACTTACCTCACCCTAATTCCTTTGATTTTGAACCATCAACCTACTGCTTGCGAGGCGAATGCTCTACCAACTGAGCTAATGGGGGACACCTAACAACTTTGGGTTTTAAGTAATATTTAACATACAGGTTGATGTATTTACTTTGCAATCACTTATTTTAGGTGATAAATACCAGAATATATTTAGAAATTTGTCCCATTTGGCTCAAGAAAAGTAATAACAAATGAAAATAATGCAAATAAAACATATAATTGTATTTTTACACTAATCTTGTAACAAATTGGTTGTCTATGATATAAAAGTATGTGGAGTTTTTTTTCTTCACATTATAAACATGATTTTGATGCCACCTGTTTAACAAACTGTAAAATTTTGACCAAAATGCAAAAAAAAAAAGTGTTTTTAGATCAAAATTACCTGGAAAGCTGACAATTAAGGGCCCATCAGTCAACGTTAAGTAAAGAAATTTATGCTAAACTCCCATAGAGAACTATTATGGTAAAGTTTAACAGCTAGCTGGTATAGCCTATAACTCTCTCATACTTTCATCAATTTCCATGAAACTTCATCCATAGGTGCTCAAATAAATTTGCACAAAACCATTGCGCTGTTAAAAAAAAAACCGGTTGCCATGGCAACCAGCAACCTGATCAAAATATAGAAAGCTTTAATTCAAAAAGTATAAAAGATATCAATAACAATGCCCAATGGTTTTGTAGGACATATATTTAAGATTATATTTCCTGAAATTTTCAAATCTGATGTTTGGCTTAGGAGTTTTAACGTTCTGAGAAAATGGCAGTCAAATATTACCGGTACGTTAAATAGAGGGTGCTTTAATTTTTACCAATAACAAAGTATTTAATTTATTTTAGTGAACGATATGTAAGTTTTATCAAACCTGTTTCTTCATGAAATAATTCATTTTGTTCTGTTTTTATTGATGTATTTATAATGAAACTGTTAAATATAACAGGATGAGGAATTCAATACATTACCAGTACAAAGAATTGTACATGATTCACTTTTTAATTATGCAATTTTGACATATTTGAATGTGTTAATTGGTTTCATATTGATGTTTTCATTCTGCACTAGAGCTTTGTGATAAATTAAAAATCACCCTTTGAAAATATCACATGTAAAAGAATAGGAAGATCAAAATTTAATACTTCTTGTAAATATTTTTATCATCTCTTTTACTTAATCTATCATAAAATTAAAACAAAATGTCCAATTTCCATGCATTAAAAAACATTTTAAAGTTTACTATTTTCTTAAAGCTCTCAACTAATTTCTTAAATCTCAAAATTGCAAATGTAGTGAATTTTGACTGGTTGCAACCAAATCCTTACCCTAGCTGAAGCTACAACGCAAGCACTGTTGCATATATTTATTTAAATGGTTGCGCGGACTTTTGCAACCGTTTGAGAAGTTGTGACGCAAGCACCGTTACATTTTTAAAATGGTTGCGCGGACTTCCGCAAACACTTTTTTTTGGCGAAGTTGCAACGCAAGCACTGTCAAATTTAATGAAATGGTTGCGCGGACTTCGGCAACCATTGTTCATTTGCGAAGTTGCAGCGCAAGCACTGTCAAATTGAATGAAATGGTTGCGCGGACTTCCGCAACCATTTGTTCATTTGTGAAGTTGCGACGCAAGCTCTATCAAATATAATGAAATGGTTGCGCGGACTTCTGCAACCATTTGTTCATTTGCGAAGTTGCAGCGCAAGCACCAACCAAAATTGGAAATTAGTTGCGCGGACATGCGCAACCATTTGCAACCTCTGGAATTCTTCAGCAAATGCTTGTGCAAGCATTCTGCAACCTTGCGCAACCATGTACAAGCATGTTGCAAGCATGCTCTGGTGATTATATTTTCGTAAGGGTTATATACGCGTGCCAAGGTGAAATCGTGCATACCCGAATAGTATAGTTCTATGTGATCGCAGGCACAGGTATTATCGTCTAACTCAAACCCTGAGCAATTTCAACTCAGCAGGGGTTTTGATGTCTAATTGAACTGATTCTGTGCATTTAATCTTCAGTGAATCACCGATTTGACCTTGAATTTGAATGTGGGTCAAATATTATACATTGATATTCAATAATACAAGTCACGCAGCGTTAGTTAATCGGTGAATTAGCATTTTTTATAAAGGTGCGCATGTCTTGTCCTACGTCATAGATGTTTTAATCGGGTTTATAAGCAAGTGTCTAGCTGATTTGAGCTTTTATTTTCTGAAAAATTTTATGAATATTACAGGCGAAAAAACGTAATAGGAAGCGAAAAACAATGAAATGTATACCTTATTAAAGCTTGATATTTCAACAATCACATTGCACTACTCAAATTTCGTTCTGTGTTATATAAAAAATAAATAATGGACAATAAAGATCAAAGAGGGGATAGTACAATTTGTGACCCCACTTCCGTGACCCCACTTTTGTGACCCTACTTTATTCTTGCCAATTGTACACCAATATCACAAAACATATATTTTTACGCATTTTTAAAATCATACAAGGTCATTTTAGGGGGTCTTAAGGGGGTCAAAAAGGGTCAAACGTCAAATTCTGAAAATGCTCCGATTGACCTGAAATTAGATATGGATGTACTTTAGGACATCCTGAGCAACATAAACACATTTTAAACCCATCCGAGATTATTAAGAATGTGACCTTTGAACTCTTTCCACCCTCTTAGTGACCTCGGATGTTTTTAAAAATGCGTAAAAATATAAGTTTTGTGATATTGGTGGATAATTGGCAAGAATAAAGTGGGGTCACAGAAGTGGGGTCACAAATTGTACCATCCCATCAAAGAGTGAGAAATGTTCGTAATATTTACAATAGTAAACCGTTATACGTGTACTGCTTGACGTCATCTAATTAGGACTCTGCTTGCTAAGCGGATCAATGAAACCGATTGAAATCGTCTGTACAATAATAGCTGTGGCAGGCTAATTAGAGGAACATTACATTTAAAGTCGCATTTTCCCATGATGAGCTCCCCGTGAACTTTTTAAACACTCTCATGATTTAAGCTTCTCAATAATTCGTTTCCACAGGCACTTACCCTCAAACATGCACATTTATGTTACATACAACGAGTACAAAGTACTCGAGGCTTTAAATGTAAATGAATTGTCAAATAAGATACCTAAATTGGGCATCTTAGAAGTTTAAACCATCACGCAAAACAATAACTATGTAATCCTTTATATCATTCATCGTGAGTTGCTTTTATATGTAGATCTATTGGTATATAATTGTAAAGAAAAAAACAACAAAATAATAACTTTACAAGGCTAATACGGCGGGAATATAAAAAGTACACGTTTGCTTGATACCAACCAGTATTCATGTAATGAATGTCAAACATAGATATTTTTACATGTTCTACCGGTTAAAAAGTATCCAAAACCTAGGGCATTTTATAATATCAAGCAAAGCAAAATGTGGCTGATGAGTTTGAAAAAATAGATCAAAACATCTGATCTTCATTCAAACGGAACGCGTATCACAATAGCTCTTTGACAGTTTCTCAAAATTCAAAGAAACATTTTGTGTATTTCTTAATTGAAATCAAATTGGTAAATTGAATTTTACTAAAACCACATAAAGCCTTCATGTGCACACTTTGCAAAAAGCAAAGAGTAACAAAACTTCTATCAAAATTTAAAAGTTCTTTTTACTTTTCAATAGATAAAAGAAAATGTCACAACCCTCTAAAAGTAGGGTTGAAAAGTTCAACAAGGTTATACATTAAGTATCACACAGGGAGTTCCCGAAAAGTTCATAGTGTGATTAGGTAGTCTTGTCGTTGGGATCAATATTTTTCTCTGTTTATTTTTACATCTGGTTGAAGTATAGAATTTAAGGAATACTGTGGGCTTATCCTTAGTGTGTTGGACTAAAATATGACATAATAATAATAATAATAATAATGCACTTATAATGCGCCATCTATCTAGACAAGCCTATTCTGAGGCGCGACATTAACACATAAATTGACAAACGTGGTATACTACATGAATAACATATAAAGACATTTCAAAGAGTAACTTTAAGCATGATCATATGCAAGTTTAAACAAATGAGTTTTTAAGGTCTTTTTGAAAGTGTTCAATGAATTACAAAAACGAAGATTAGCAGGGAGTGAGTTCCAGAGTCTAGGAGCACAAGCATAAAAGGCACGATCACCATATGAAGAGCAAGTCCGTGGAATAGTGAGGAAATGTTTACATGTTAAATCTACAGTTTAAGGAGTTTTATGAGGAATCACTGGCAACACCTTTTCAATACTAATACTTGCTAGTTTCAAGTTTCTAGTTGTTTCGTTA
>JXSR01S003257.1:49508-60441 GCA_000969725.1 Ophiothrix spiculata
ATTATAATAAGAATTTGCAGCAGATTTTCTGTTTTAAAATTTGATTGCTTTGATAAATCTTCAAATGGAACCGCTAGAAGTTAATAACTATAACAGTGGGTGATGTAGTGGTTGCATGTGTAGTTCCATTTAGTGCAATTAAAAAGGCACTCAAATATGTACCACTACAAGCTAAAAAGACCATGTAAAATTACATGGACCTGAGGATGGGGAGTGCTGCTTCTTGGAACATCCCCACAGATGGTGCTATTTCGACAAATAAGTCATTTTAGAGCTTAGAAAATGCTGTAACAGATGAAATGATAAACTCGAAATTGATATCACTTGCAAAGCTAAGTTAAGCTGAATCATGAAATTTTCAAAATGAAAATATTTTCTTAAAAGTGAATTCAAATTAAAGATACAGAATTAGCAACAAAATGGCATTTGAACCACTCCTCTAGGTAAGTAATTACAAAGTTACATCAAAAAGAAGATTTTGTCAAATTCTCAAAAAATGTGCTCACCATGCCCACCAACACATGACCAAGCTGGCTGCCAACCTATTTCACATAAGATCAATGCAAAATATAAACCATTTTAGCTTTTTAGAGCGTCACTTTCATGATCTCTAATTACGTGTGTGTTGTTTATTAGTTGCTTATAAACACAACCATATATTTATATCTATTCAAGTGACAGAATTAAAAGAGATAATTTGAATTATAACATTTTCTCCATAGACTTACACACAAAATGTTATCTATGTCTGACATAGTGCACACTTTTTGAAACAAAGGGTGCCATCGTTTGACCTATGTATGAATCCCCCTGGCAAAGTCCCCCCTTTCGGGGTGAGCCATCACATATAGCATATAGTCTCTGCCACCAATTGCAGGGCACCGATCGCATTTGTAAACGATTGGCCCAGTACTCTGGATGTTTTTTACATCGTCTGAAGAATTAGAATAGTGTTTCTTAGGCCGGGACCAGAGGTGGTATTCAGAATATCCCACAATGCATTATTCTGATACACATAGATATAATAGGCAATAATGGTTTTCTGGACAAGGGGCTATTAGGAATTTAAGAATTCCATTGAATAGTACTCATTCATATCTTTCCACGGATGTGTTTCTTTTCACACTAGCCCAGTGTTTACCCACATTGCTGACACCTCAAAAACGTTATAAACCTGTACAGAAGTATAGGAGTTGAATTGGATTTGCAGGTATATTGTACAATGTGCCAATGCATCGTGGGATATCATGAAAACCACCTCTGGGCCGGGACTGTACACATGCAGATACACAATCCTATATACTCACTGAAATGATCCATGAGGTCTCTAGAATACAACTAGGCCTGGGACTGGGTCTTTATGGGAAAGGTGAAAAGACAAATTCATGAATCAAAATTTCGGCCAATTTTTTTTTTTAAATCAGAAAACTCAATGTTTAAGAACATACTCGATTGAACAATTTGCTGAACTTGTTGGATGATTTTATCCTGGGAGGGGTTCTTAGTACAGAAGTGATTACGGGGATGTGCCACAAACTTGGGTAGCAACATCAGGCTGTCTGGTATGCCAATGGGTCCTTATTTCTTTGGTATTTATTCTAGATGGGTCTGTTTTTCAAAATTTTATAAAATTTGCACCAAAATGGCGCAAATTTTAGATTTGTGTTTAAATTTCAAACAAAATCAGCCTAAATTTTGTCAAATTTGCATAAGTTTTTGTATACATTTGGTGTATGGATGTGTCCCTTTTACTTGGAAAATTGGTATAGGCCTACATTATTGGTACTTCACATTTCCCAGCGGCACACACCTACCAAACCCAAATAAATTTGAGTACCCCCCCCCCCCCCGGTTCTGGGGGCACAGTCTCCAGGATCTCTACACAGGATTCAGCCCCTAGACCCCTCCATGGGAGTTAGGAATTAGATAGATTTGTTAGTTTAAAGTTAAAATTCATTTCAATTAAATTAGGCACAAGTTTGTCTGCGGTAAAAAGTACCGATATGAGCTCAATTATGATTTTGTTTTTCTTTTAATTAGCCCCTTTAAGTGTAATCCATTTACATGTAAATGAAAATTAAGGTTTTTTTTGTATATATAACAAATCAATATTACATAAAATAGCAAAATTTGCCACTTGGTAATCTTCAATCATATGCATTCAAGATGAAAATGCTGCTTCTTTCATCTCATGGTATCAGTCAAGTTGTATTTCCATGACCATGACATGGAATTTTATAAACTTACCGAGCGATCGGATCACATAGCACTGTTTTCCAAAGTCACAAACTTTACCAATGAACTCCGACCTTCGAACTCACTGAAAACGTCAAGCAAAGCCACAAAGAAGTGCTATCTATTCAGCCTAGTCCAAATTCTATCAAAGGTTAGACCCAACAGTTTATAGGCCTTGTGTCGATCAAACCATCACAAGCCACAAAGTGGCGCTATAATCAATATCAGGGTATTTACAATCTGACTACGATGTGCTTTGGCACACCAATCACTATCTGTGGGAAGCACACCAGAGAGTCGCGCCGGTACCCATGGCAAAACACAGGAGTGTATATTCTCATAAATGCCTAATTGCGGCATTTATATTGCTCCTTTTCCAGTGGAAGCCATTACTTATTATTACGCTGTAACAAGGGAAATGTCAGAACCATTTTGCCTTAAAGTAGGCCATTTGCGACCAATGACCAAAGGCCCGGACCTATCAGCACTTAGGCTGTGATATTCCCCAACTAGAATTTATATTGATTATTCCCAAATCCTGAAAAAATAAGACACATGCATCTATTTTGAATTCACTTGTCCGTCCAAATGGACCCGCAAGCACCGTGAAGTATTGACCTCGCAAGTAAACACGAACAAGCGAAAAACGAAACGTGAGCCTCTATGGCGCTCGCTTACAAGTGAGGTCCATCTAGATGGACTAGATTTTACAAAATGTATTTCTGTATTTTTTTTGTCAGGAAAAGCATTTCCAAGCCATGGCCTGTAGTGAAGAAACATCTAAGACATCACCAAGTCTGACTGAAGAAGCTTCTGCTCATGATGGAGCTGAAAACATTGCAGCTGAGACGACACCAGCATCACAAAAATGCAAACAGTTACCTTTGTCGGTAAGGTCGGTGTACTTTTTTTTTGAATGATCTTGACAAATGTAAAATACTGTATTTTTCTGTACTAAATGCCTTTTATGATCTTCATGATTGTAATGCAGAAAGGGCGACTCTATTTGATCCAATTGACATTGGAGTACAACAATGGGCCTATATAATGTTGGGAACAGTGGACTATGGGTTCTAGTTTGTCACTTCAAAATGGACCATCACATAAGAAATAAATTAGGTGTTCAACTTTTAGAGAATATTTAGTCTACTTAGAATTTCCAAACATCAGTAAATTTTTACCAAATTTCTATTCAAAGACGATTTTAGAAATACTTGTTTCGTACGACCAAAAATGTCCATCAATTTGTGTAAAAAACTTGTTGGAAAAATTGACTTCTAAATTAAGATTAGTGCCAAAGCAAAATTTTGTTACAAAATAAACAATTAGCTGTCTATTTTTTTTTTTTTTGAACTTTTTAAATTTCAAGAAAGACAAGGTAGGTGTCAACAAAGAAAGATTACTCCTTCAAATAGCATGAAAAAAACCTATTGACTGGCTCAAATCAAGCCAATCAGTATGTAATAATCATTACTTTTAATATCATATGATAGTTATATGATATTACATCATAATTTTTGCACGGCTCAAATCACTGTAATCATGATATAATACAAAATATATCACTGGTCAAATTTGGACTGATCCATTTCACCTGACTATGCCTTGTGAAATAGAAAAGTCCAAATTTTACCTCATGATATATTTTGTATTATATCATGATTGCAGTGATTTGAGCCGTGCAGTATTTTTTTTCCATTGCATGGCATGAAACAAACCTTTGTGATATCATGATATAAAACAAATATTGAATGCCTATGCACGTGCAATAGTTAAAATATATCATTCGGTTAAATTTGGACTGATCCATTTCACTCGGCTACGCCTCGTGTAATAGAAAAGTCTTTTGACCTCATGATATATTTTGTATTATATCATGATTACAGTGATTTGAGCCGTGTAATAGTACAAACTCGGCTACGCCTCGTGAAATAGAAAAGTCCAAATTTGACCTCATGATATATTTTGTACTATTGCACTCTCAGGCATTAAATATTTGTATACTATTGCACTCTCAGGCATTCAATATTTGTATACTATTGCACTCTCAGGCATTCAATATTTGTATACTATTGCACTCTCAGGCATTCAATATTTGTGTGGTGCTCTGGCAAAATTTGCGGAAAGTCGCGATTGAATATTTTGAATAAATGGCTGCTAAAGTAAAAATATGGTAAAAATATCAAATTTCGACATAAAAGAGATTAATACGTAAGTGTCAAACGATACCTTGCATTCTGAAGGTCAATTTTGTTGGGAAGTGCAATTATTCACGGGTAATTGATCGCGTTTTGCTATCTCACACTATAGTAATTAGCAACTTTAAAATCGATTTGCGACAATATTTTACTGCCAGATTTTGAGTGGACTGTCATGTATTTCGATCTCTAAATGACTATTGTAGAAAGAAAGTATGAAATATTATCATTCGAAAGCTGAGATTATAGTTAAAATATGTCATCAACTCAATTTTGAAAAACGAGACTTTCCGCTCATTTTGCCAGAGCACCACTCATTTGTATAACAATCAATTATAATAGTGCTTGATAACTTGCCTCTTACTTTGTTCTATATTTCAGAGAAAAGCACAGAAAAGGTTTGAGAATTTCCTGAGGGTGCGTGAGGCTCACAAGTTGAAGCGTCGTGCTAGAAAAGAAGAGAGAAGGAAACGCAAAGTTGAACAAGTGTTTCAAGAGGACTCAAAGCCAGGTCAGTGTACGAGGGGTGTTCAATAAGTGTGTGGTTATGTATATAACTCTTAACTGATATGTTTAAGGGAGGTCGGAGCCTCACAATCCCTAAAAATTGTTTTTATTCTAACTTGAAAACTAATAAAGTAAACTACATGTGTAAAAAGGAAATTTTACAAGGAATCCATTTATAGCGTCATATTCAAATTTTAAGAACTCATTAAAATGAGTTATTTTGCCAAAATTTTTTGAACATGTCTAAAAAAAGTATTATTTGACAAAAATCTTCCAAAATACGTAAAAATCATCTAAATCGATAGTTCTAGGAATGTTTTCTCAAATTTTTGATTAAATCCTTCGTTTTCACAAAAATGGCCAAAAAGTGCAAATAAATGCCCCCAAATCATGATTGTTTAAAAAATGAATTTTTGGCCTGTTCGGACCAAAATTTTCAAAACTAGGGGATTAAACAAAAATTTGAGAAAACATTCCCTAGAACCATCGATATAGATGACTAATACCTATTTTTGAACATTTTTGCCGAATAATATTTTTCCTAGGCTTGTTCAAATTTTTTTGTCAAAGTAACTCGTTTTTGGTGAGTTACTAAAAAGCGAGTTCCTAAATCAAGAATCTGATGCCCTTTCTAAAAATGTATACTTTTATATAGTTTACTTCATTAGTTTTCAAGTTATGATCAAAATAAATTTTATTTTTTGCCCCAAAATTTCTGGAAAGCCTGACTAAATTTGCATTCGTGAAATTTTGAACTTTTTTGCTTTTTGGAATTTAGAAACAAATGTCTAGGATGAGTTTTCTCAAATTTTTGATTTTTATCTTATTTTTTGAAAAATTGCCAAAAATAGGCTAAAAATTGCCATTTTGGTGGCAGTGGTGGGATTTTTTAAACCTATTTTTGGTATTTAAAAAAAAAAAGCTTGAAACTTGCCAGTTGGGGGTTGAAATCTAACCATTATAATACCAAGAACTCC
The DNA here is from genome assembly GCA_000969725.1 of Ophiothrix spiculata. Taxonomy (NCBI): domain Eukaryota; kingdom Metazoa; phylum Echinodermata; class Ophiuroidea; order Amphilepidida; family Ophiotrichidae; genus Ophiothrix; species Ophiothrix spiculata. The sequence continues at coordinate 55,426 of JXSR01S003257.1, forward strand.
CACATCTCCTCCATGACATTTTTGGAATATGCAGCCTATTCTTTTATTTGAAGGAGTAAATAGCAAAAAAAAGCTTGAAACTTGCCAGTTGGGGGTTTCTGAAAGTTGTTTTTTACCTTGAAATTTGAAGAAACAACAAATCTTTACGGACATGCATCAACCTTGAAATCTCTCTCCCAGGCGCTATGTCCAATGAATTCAAGAATTGTTAAAATACAGCTATTTAGCGATCATTTTTGGGGTTAGTGATCAAAACGTGGTTAGCGACCATTGGTAAAAGTTAGTGAAATCAGCTCAAGGTGTTAGCACTTGAAATATTACTCCTTCAAATAGCATGAAAGAATAGGCTGCATATTCCAAAAATTGGTATTATAATGGTTAGATTTCAATGATTTTTAATGCTTTTAAAATTCTGAACTTAAGTAACCTCAAACTAGCAACATTTTTCAGCGACATGTGACTGTCTAAGCTTGTGACATTTGAGTGCTTGACCTTCATGTAAGAGCAAACACGTAGTCTCCAGTAAGTTAATGTCAACCCCACCAACCTCCACCTCAACTTATCGTCCATGACATCATCATATATGATGCCTAGATGTTCACTGACCAATAATTTTTAATGATTTTTTCTGAATTTTGAAGTTTGGGAAACCTTTTACAGATTTAGAAAAGTAATAATCTCTGTAGCATTTTAAACTTATTACTCGATCTTCCTGAAACCTTTTACAGATTTAGAAAAGTAACTTATTACAAATATTATATTAAATTTAATACAAATATTATATTAATTCAACCAAGTATTAAAAGTTTACAAAAGGCTTTTCAGAAAGTGAGTTTAAGTGCAAACATAACAAAAGCTTCAAATCTGTTAATTTATGGCTGAATTGTAGAAATTGTAGATGCCACTCCTTCTAAAACATGACAATAGAAAAATAATTTTCGGCACACTACATTGCTCCAAATAATCTGTTTGATTTATCATCACTTTAGGTAGATAAATAATTTGTTAAACAAATGTGTATGATCAAGCATGCAGCGCATTGCAAAAACTTACGCTGACACTCAGTCCCGCTGGTTTCGCGGTGAATGCATTGTGAATTGTTGCAAGTATGCTTGATGTTTTGCAATTAAATGCACTCATTGTGTGCCGAGTTGTTCAAAATATTATTTACCTTTCGTACATTTTGGTGGTGTTCAGGCATAGGCAAGCACAAGAGAGGATATCGTTGTGAGTATCCCATCATGCATTGTTTCCTATGAGATTGTTTGGGTAGGAAGTTATGCGAGTAGTTAGTGATGAAATGCCCATAAATCAAAGGTAATTGTTGTAATTTTACATTTTGGGCATGTTTCATCACTAACTACTCACATGACTTCCTGTACAAAATTTCCCATATGAAGCAATGCATGATGGGATACACACGATATCTTCTCTTGGCAAGCACAGTCACAATCTAATTTAGGGGCGCACCATAAGATTTCCGGGGAGGGGGGGAGAGCAGGAAGTTTTTTGAAAAAAAATCCCCCTCCACAGGTAGAAGAAAAAAAAATTCCCCTCTGAACATGAAATAGGCAGATAAACAGTAATTTCAGGGGGGGAAAATCGCTCCCGAAGGAGGCGCGAAAAAATAAAATTTCAACCCTGAACCCAACTCCTACTCCCCATGGAAATCTAATGGTGCGCCCCTCAGTCAGTTACAAATAATGCGGAAGAGGCATGATATATTTTGCAGATTTATTTATAGATTATCAAAACTGATCAAATCAAAATTAAATCCTTATAACCTGTATCGTTTAGTTGATACATGGTCAGACACCATTCGTGACAAGCCAACAAAAAAAGAACTCAACCAGCAAATCAAAGACAGAATGCGAGCGGCAATGAATAGCCCTGGACCGAAAGTATGTATTGATATGAGCATGGCTCACACGATGAACTCCAAGGAGATCCATAAACTGGCTGGGCAGATAGGGCGTTTGTACGGGTCCAATCGCAAGGCGGAGAAACCACTGCATATGTACCTCAGTAGTCTGGATAAGATGGGACCTATATACCAATCATGTGTTAAGAGAAATGATGGCTTTGATAACTATTTGGTGAGTAAATAGTACAATACAATAAAATAATGGAATTTATAAAGCGCCTAAAACCAATGCAATTGTACTAGGCGCTTTGGCACAAAGCAAATAAAAACTACTGTCTATAGGCAAGTTCAAAGAGATGCGATTTCAAAAGTCTTTTGAAGATGAAAATGGAACTAGCATTTCTGATCTGAGGTGGAAGTTGGTTCCATCTGCCAGGAGCATAGCATGAGAAAGCACGATCGGCAAAGGTGATATGTTGTGTTCTTGGCTGGATGAGTTGAGGGGCAGAAGATGTGGAGCGGAGTTGCCTGGAATCAGTCTGCAATTGAAGCATGCCTGAGATGTATTAGTCAGGTGCTTGACGGGCGATGGCTTTATATGTGCAGACCAAGATTTTAAAGTCAATCCTTTGTTCAATCGGCAGCCAATGCAGTTGGATAAGATCATCTGATATGGGATTTTATTTTTTCTTCTTTGTAATCAATCTGGCAGCAGTTCGTTGAATATTTTGAAGTCTTTTAAGAAGACCTCTGTTAATTCCAGCCAATAAACTATTACAATAGTCAAGTCTTGAGGCGACCATTGTATGCACAGCAAGTTAAGTGGATTCAGTGGTTAACATTTTCCTTGCTCTTCCGATATTAACAAGCTGGAAATTGGCCGACCTAGTAATATTAGCAACCTGGGCTGCCATTGTCAAACCACAGTCAAACATTACCCCAAGATTTCTGACAGGGTCAGTCTTGACAGCCACATCTACACCAGCAATGTTTACTGACATAAGATTAATGTTAGTGAGTTGGGCTTTGAAACCAAGCATGATAACCTCAGCCTTGTCAGCATTGAGTTTGAGATAGTTCTGACTCATCCATTTATTAATATCATGAACACATTGTTGAAGTCTTGACACAGCAAGATTTACACCAGCAGAAGTTGTTGGACAGACAGACACGTACACCTGCGTGTCATCAGCGTAAATGTGAAGCTTCATATTGTGTCTGTGAATAATGTCACCAAGGAGAAGAATATATACAGAGAACAAATAACAGAATTAGGCCTATCTTTGTGCAACAATTGCTGATAAATATTATAATTAAATGGACTGGCCTTCTTGTGTTTTGAGTTTTGCAGATGTATCAGATCAAGTCATATTCATATATTTTCTTTAGTCTTAATAAGTTTAGTAGAAAAGTTGTATTTGTAAAGAGACAAAAAATGCTACAACTTATGGACAAATTGTTGTGACATTTTTGACTGTTATAATTTGTATTAAAAATGCAATTTTCACACACTGAGTTTTGAATAATGTTCAAGGTATAGGTTAGACCTTTCTTTTAACCTGGACCCTCCCCTCTTCTGCACCAATCAATGTTGAGAGTTGCTACAACAAATCTGCTGAACAATGAGGAGAGGGATGGGGTTCAATTTAAACATTGCCATTAAAAGTGTCCCAATGATCAATTATTCAAAGATTTAGTCTATGAGACTCCTATTATCTTACTTCTTGTATTTGTATATAGATTGACATGTCTGAAGAGTCTCATACAGATCTATTCAAGACTGAAGAGATCATCTACCTAACCCCTGACTCTCCTAATGGTAAGTACCTTCCCTAACTGATACTTGTACCTTGGTAACCAACGCAGGTTCCGAAGGTCACCCTATCCGAGACCATAAAAACTGTCAAAAATTGGTGAAATGAAACCCTATCTGAGACCATAAATCTACCCTTTCCGGGACCATACCTGTTCAAATGAACACCCTATGAGGTTTCTCAAACCACAGTTCTTTTGTGATGTCGTTGCTTGTTTTAAATATTTTTCAATTCAGGAGATAAATTATAAAATCTCTTGAATCCACATACATGTACAATACATCGAAGGAAGCACTTTGGAAAATTTAATATGTTTCAATTCAGTATCTGTGCAAACATTCTTCATTCATCAAAGTTCTTCTTTACATTTACAAGACTTTGAATGATCTGTCACCAGTATACCTTTCAGATAACATCCACGTCTATGTTCCTCCAAGGAAGGGTGTACGTTCCAACAGCGATGTTAATCATCTTCCTCAGAGTAGAAAGTTGATTGGTGACAGGTCATTTGAAGTCTTTGGACTTCGTCTTTGGAATAAACATCTGGACTCGAAAACACTTGTATAAAAAAAGGCTAAAATACAACTATATCAACAGTTATAACAACCATTGCAACATCATTTCCTCACTAGTAACACCTCTTACAATCTCATTGCGCGAGCCACATTGGTGTTTGGCACCAAATTGTGCCTTGTTGTAAAGCACAATTATTATTTTTGGAATTGCCCTATATAAGCACTGCGATATTATTATAATTAACCATACCTTGGATTTTCCTTCAAATGAGAGAGTGTAATTATTCACAACCTCCAGTGGTTCTGCTCAGTCACAACTTGCGGCTTTCCATTTACAACAGTACCCACAAATCTGTACATTGAAGTTTCCCCAAGAAGTCTACCAGTGGCGTGCAGAAAATAGGAATTACCGTTCTCTGATAATGTACCCGGCCCAGTGAAGTGTCTGCATTATTTAGCCACCCAGATTCAAATTCTTAACATCACTTTTGAGAAATATTTAATTTTTAATGCAGTCCTTATGGTCAAAGGATTAATATCAGTGTTCCCTCTAAGGATTTTAAGCTAGCGCCGGTTTGAACAATTTTGACAAAGTTGACGAGGTACTTGGGCCAAAATCACGAGCTTGGCTGAAAATTGACTAATTTTCTGAAACCTGTTGGGCCGCCATACAGCCCTAGCAGAAACACTGCACTGATTAAAGGAGTACGATCCTATTTTAGCATGTGTATAATTCACTTTTAACTAATTAACTTTGACCTCTGAAATGCATTTTGTGCAATTTCAACCTTGGCTTGCTTGTTGTTTTCTTTTGAGAGGCAAA
>JXSR01S003258.1:16750-42431 GCA_000969725.1 Ophiothrix spiculata
AATAACGCCATTAATAATGAAATCTCAAAATATGGGCTAAACATGGTGTAAAATGAGCATTTTTTAGATAAAATGTGAAATTAAATTATGGAAAAAAATATTACAGTTCAACACCTAATTCCGGAACTAATCTAAACACCTTTAAGGGCCTGCATTTATTGTAACAGTGCTTTTTTGTCGAAAAATTAATCATTAAAAATAAAACGCATCAAACAGTGGTGAAGGAGGCACGTAGTGTCCGCAGCTTTGAAAAATCTAATTATCGACGAATTACCAATCAATTGCTTAAATATGGATATAAAATATCATTATATCATTTATATATGACAAATCATTTGTTTCATTTGTTTTAACACTTAAGAGGTTAAGGTCCTCCACATACCCGTTAATGGTCAAGGGGGTGGGGGGGGTCCATATGGACCCACAACCGAAAAAGCACTTTCGCGAAAGAATTTTACGTTGAAACTCTGGTCACAGGTAAAGTACTTCAAAAGAAATAAAACACAGAAACAATTTTGAAAATCGGACAAACTGTTTCAAAATGGCGGTTAAAACAAATTTTGAAGTGTCGCGTCAACAATTTCCCGCCAAAAAATTGAAAACTCACTTCCCAATGGAATTTGGCTCATATTTGCAGTATGTAAGTACAAATACATTCCTGAAATAAAGTTGTTCGGTTACGATTTTATGGGCAAAACAAATTTGAAGAGCGCCCTCGAAAATGCTTATTTATGCTAATTAGCATGGGAAGAGGTGGATCGATTTGAATTTTTTTGCCACCAAGTGAAGGGTATGGTTAAGTCAGACAATTACATAGAAGGGCGATGAAAAATTACTTTTTGACGCGCAAAAACCAAATGTTGGGTCCATATGGACCCCCCACCTTGACCACTTAAGTGTTAATATTCTTGCTACTGCAATTCTAATAGCATAATGCAAAAGTAACATGTAGATAATATATTAGTGATATTTCATATCATTTAGTAATGTTAAACCACGGTGATATATATATACAAAGCTAAACTTTCTTTAGCTTACTTGGTACCAAGAACCGAGTTGGGTTTCCTTGGCGAAAGCCTAAACAAGATTTTTTTTTGAAATGAAATGGGTTTGGAAAGGATGATATCTAAATATCAATCACTATGGTTAGTAATATCTCAAATAGATGAATCGGAATAAACGATACAGATATTTCAACGACTGATGATTCCAATTGTAGGAAAATTATTGTCGCGTATCATACAAATCCTACATTCACCTTAAATAAATAGAACAATCATTAATATTATCAGTAGTTTAGCATATTGTACATATGTCTTTGTTGCCTTTAAGTTTTGTATATATCACATTTGTTTGTTTCCTTCACATTATTTTTTTTTCTAAGAATAACCGGATAAGAAACACTGGTAATAGTTTTAAAGGCTAGGGATGATAACTGAAAATAACATATAATCTTGTTTTAAGAGTATATTATGTAATCGTTGTATATTCTTCTTTTCAGTAAGTTAAGATATGCCATGTTTGTTTTGTCCTACCTCAGCCAGACATCTGTACCGAGGCTATCTTCAGGACATGTGTCTGGATATAAATAGCTACCACGGAATACACAACGTAATAATATATGCGATGGATATAACGGGTTTTCTTTTTCCGTTGATATTTTTATTGCCATGACCAAATCGCAACTAGCGTCTAACTTAACAGGAACGCTTTAGTTCACAAATGTTTTAAGTTGTTAGCGTCTGGTTAGCGTCTAAAACTAGACACTAAGGCCCGTATTCAAGAAAGGTGTTTAGCTAAATCAAGGTTTTATTTCTCGTCAACAGCACGACTCATTGAACTGTTCTGCTTGAAAGCTGCAATGATGCGTATCATTCCTTGACAGTTGATGCTCAGTTAAACAATGGTTTAGCTAAACATCTTTCTGGAATACGGGCCTAATTTGTTAAATTGTTCTACGTATATTTAGTCTGTGGTAATGTATATAGTCTTTGTCGTGGTCCATCTAAAGGCATACATAACCCGTATGACTCCGGAAAAGGCATTTGCTATGTAAAAAACAGACACATATATTCTAAGTTCTATTAGTAAAGAATATTTCATACGATGTTGCAACTCGCGTCTCTGTCATGATTGAAGTGACGCTATTTAATGCTTAACAAGTACTCTCGTTTCATCTTAGAGAGGCAATTATAACATTGAAGACTTCAAATAAGATTAAATTGGTTACTATCTTGAACCTATCCTACTTTTATATCGGCATAGTCAAAAGGTAGAAAACGTCTTTACATTTCTTCATATTTTTGATTTAATAATAAACCCTTTTAGCTTAGTATATGGAACGTGATCACTATGAATTTAATACATTATAAGATTGACAATGAATTTTTCCATTTAGAGCACTGATTAAGAGTTAATGTATTTCACAATTTTACAAGTTAAGATTTTTACATTTCCAGTTTTCATCTAACATTTGTTTTTTTCAAATTTCTAACACATATACTTGGAAACGAAGTTACTCTGACATTTCGTGCAGGAATTGTCTCTTTATAATTTAAATCAGTCATGTCATATACTAAGTTAAATTTTCTTCTTTTTAAATACGGTTATTTTTATTCCTTAGTTAGTAACCAACACTAATAGGCTCTTCCAGAATCCTAAAGCACCCCTTAAAGAAGACAAGCATATTTTCATTCTTGATCTCATGTTTTTAACCTCGTCATACTTTTTTATTTATAATATTATCATTATCATTATCTTTTTTAAATTAAGTATTTCTTCTCATGCCAATGTGAACGAGTTCCTATGCTATCAATTAAAAGGTCATTTAAACATTAGAGCTATGTATTTTTGAAATATAAACCTTATCAATATGATTTAATTCCGCTATTTTTAATACATTCATCTAGACATTGTCTGTGTAAAAATCCTGGAAGAGGAGAACTAAAGGTTCAAGGGCATATTGAAAATCCTTCAATACACTATTACCCTAGTATAATTAAGTTGAACGTTTCGATCAGTTTCTTTAATATGTTGTACCCCAAAGGGAATAGGTAGAGGCAAATGTTAATACAAAAACATCTTTTGTATAAATAACCGGTGATATTCAAAAGCATTCCTCATGTTCAAACATGCTATTACAAAGAAAACGGAAAGTTCTGAAAATCGTGTAGGTGTGGGTATGCAAATCGTATCTGATTGATGGGCAAGTAGAAGAGTAAAGAGTGACATATCAGTTCGGTAAATGTCATAATTAATTCCCGTAAATGAATTCCTATACTATACAGCAAATGAATAACTGATATTCAATTTTTAGGGCTATCTATGAACATGGGAGAACATTTTAGAGCATTTTCTTGTTAATTAGGACCTATTCTAAAAAATTAGTGATTATGGTATTTTGAATTCTATTTGCTAATTGTTTTTGGTTTTGTGAAATGAAATATTTTCACAATTTATGGCAGATAGAATTCAAAATATCATTGCTAAATTTGTAGAACAGGACCCAATCAACAAGAAAATGCTCTAAAAAGTTCTCCGATGTTCATAGATTGATCTAATTTGTTTAAAGTTAAAGAGTACATGAATTCATTTACTGTACAGTATATGAATTCCTTTACGGTAAATGGATTCATTTATGTGAATGAATTACGACCTTTCCCGAGCTGATATCATAAAGTATTTGAAAGCTAAGAACAATAAGAAGTTATGAACTGGTATATACATTAAACTTGTGGTTTCCGCTTGTTTGTGGTAGCAGCTCTCAATTCAAAATCTCGATCATATAACTTTGATAAGATGATAATACCTCTAGGATTTCTATTCTACTCCAATACCGGACAAGCTGAGTAGCATCTTATCAAATAGGCATCCACTATGTTCTATTATTTGGCAAATGTATTGATAAAACAACCCTTGGGAGAATTAGCAAGATTTAACAACATTCAAGCATAGTGACGTTTTTGTCTAGACCCTTGGGATATGTTGTAATTGTGTTAATCGAGTATCATCATAGCTGTCTGTTCATGATAGTATGCTCACGTTATCCCGAGTTCTTCATATACAGTATGTATTAATTACAGCGTGAGTCAAAATGAAGTTGACCGAGATTCAACACTGTATAACAAAATGACTACTAATATTTAAAACAATTGTTAAGCTCTTTGGAATTGTGCAGACTCTTCTGCTTATTTCAAAAAAAGAATAAAGGAAATCGGTAATTCCTAGGAGAAGTTATGCCTGTTTTAGTAAAACCTCATTTTACAAGCTTTTAATATATAAGAGCAGGTTTTCAATATAGTGATTCTCAAATACTAGACGGATAGGGCATCGTCTAAGCAAACAAACCTCCACTTGGTTTAATATCTTGACAAAGGTATTGATAAAATAACCTTTGGGAGAATTAACAGGTTTTGTTAACAGAAACATTAAACAACAGTTAAGCATAGCGACATTTTCGTCTGGACCCTTGGGAAATATTGTAATTGTGTTAATAATGTGTCATCGAAACCTGTCTGTGCATGATACTATGCTCACATTATCGCTAGTTATTTATATGGAGACGGTACGTAGAGTTTCATATTTTCACTTACATTTTAATGAATAGACTGAAAATCTATCCATCATTTATTACCAACTGTATCTTCTTAGACTTATATAATTTATATATCTTTCATTGCAAAACCAGTGGTGATAGATAATTGTCACATGTAGGGATTAAAGAGAATTATTACATCTTTTATACAGTCAAAATCTTTACAATAGAAATGGAAAGAAAAAAGAAATGATTGAAGCCAATTAATATGTAATAACATAATATATAGAGTAATATTGTTTCTTTTAAATTCATGAAGATCTCTGCCAATAATATTTGTTTTGTACAGTCAAAATCCTTACGATAGAAATGAAAAGAGGACAACATTTTCTGAAACAAAATTGGCATGTGATATCATGTACATAAATAGTAATATTGTTTCTTTAAAATTTATGAAGATCTCCGCCAATAATGTTTGTTTTAAACTTGAGATATTCTAAGGGATTAGCTTTTCGGAATTCATGAAGGTATTAATTATCGGTAAATCGGCAATTTATTGCATATATGAGATAATTATTGTGAATGTACGACTTTATAGTGTTTTTTTTAATATCACCTGACTATTCCAATGAATTGTGTTTATGCAGAAATATTTCCATGCAATTTATAATTTGCTGAAATACCACAGATGGATACGCACGTAACACATTAAACACGACATATTGATTTATATAGCTGTATCTGGCACATGGTGGTATTTCCAAGCTGACTCAATTTCAAAAGTAGGCCAGATTTTTGAAACATTCAGCTTTATTTCATAAACCGCCTGATTATATCTTAAGTTATGGATAGAGTTCCAAACGAATATCAAATTTGTATATAAAATATTAAAAGTTACGTTTTTAAATGGCATGATTAACACATTAACACAATTCTTTTGTTATATTTTTATCATCGGCTTATACACTTTTTACCTCACAATCAGATGAAATATTAAAAGAACGACTTTCTTCTTGCTTTTTCAAATCATACTATGTCATCATATATCTTGGTCAATCGGTTAAAGTTTATATATTTTATCAAAATTTAATGTCATACAATATATCAGATACGACTAAAGTATATAATCGTATTTACTCACAGTCGCCGAATAATGTAGGTCATTTTGTTCAAATTAAAGCATATACAGACTTTTATAAAGGGCCACGGCAAGAACAACAATATTACAAATAGACATAAAATATTGAAGTCAAAATGTCTATATAAATAAATTATTACAGGTTGTCCCACAAAGAAATTTATTCCTATCTTCAAAGGTTACTAGCGTTGAAAGAATTAAATGCCAATTCAGTAACTTTAATGTAGTTTTCTAAAATCAGCTGATTTAATTAATTGGCTGTAATATATGCTTGATTGAGTTAATATACATAATTGATCTGAAGCAGCGATGGGCGAAGCACATCCCGCAGGCGGGCCGCACGTGGACCGCTTACCTTTTTTGTGCGGCCGCCAAGCCCCGAACAGAAAAAAAAATTGTATTAATAGCCAGTGATACGCAAAAAATTTGGGCATACACCAACGATATACCGAATATTGTGGATTACGTGTCGCCATGTCGCATTTATTTCAAAAAATAAATAATAAGGTCTTTATTTCAAACTCTAATCGTGTCCCGTAGGTCAAATTGCCATGATTTTTACAAATTATTAAACACACCTAAACACACAATAAGTAGACTGTAGCTCGAAGCGCAAGCTACATATTGCAAAGGGGCAATGAGTATAAAATGCCTTGCACGTTGATACAAACGGGGCTCGAACTCACAACCTATGGATTATGAAACGAAAGTCTTATCCACTAGGCCACACGTGCTCCTAATTTCTTGCAAATAACTGGTCTGAAACTAATTTTAATGAGGGACATTCACGTATAAGCCAAGGTTAAGAAATTCGTTTCCTGTAACGAAGAAAAAAATCCTAGCTATCTCTTAATACAGAAGAGGTCTCACAGATCTATATGTTGGTTTTTGTGATGTCTAATACATACTTACATACAACAATTATTTAGTGCGCCATTCCCAGAAGGCTCAGGGCGATTACAAAGTTACAATAAAAAGTACAAGAACAATTGAAGACCTTGGTGGAAGAAGTGGTCAAGAGCCATTTTGACAAAATTGAGTTATTGATGGTTGTGAAGTCGAAGTAGATCAGAAAATGTTGTGACAAATTTGTGGGTGATTTACCATCTCGTAAGGGGTCGTTACGCTTGAGTGAATTTTGGGTAAAATTTGAAAAACGGTCAAAATATGTCAAGTTACATATCAAATGACTCGTCCTGTCATGTAGATTCCTAATATATATGGTTTTACATATATTCTGATATACCTGAAGTGACGATTTTAAAACTTAACAAGTAGTCGTGTGCCATCTGAGAGAGGCAATTATAGCATTAAAGACTTCAACTCAGATTAAATTGGTTACTATCTTGAACCTAGCCTACTTCTATAGCAGCATACTCAAAAGGTTGCCAATATCTTTATCATTTTCTTCATATTTTGGGTGAAATGTTAATCTCCGACAGCTGAGAAAATGGAACGTGATCATTATGAACTTATCAAATTATTAGATTGACAATATATATTCCAATTTAGCAACACTGATTACCACAAAATGTTTTTTTTTTTTTAATTCGATTCCTCTGATTCATATTCAGTTTTAATCTAGCTCTTTGTGAGTTTTTTGTATAATTATGGTTGCGACGTAACTATTTTTTCGTACAGTAACAAATAGATTTTTTTATAGTTTTAAAAACCGTTATGTGACTTTCTAAATGTTCTTGCATAAAAAATCATTCTATTCATTCTTTAATGTATTTTTCATTTCACTATCCAAAAGACAAGCTTATCTGAGCTAAAAAAGTAAAAAAATAGTTGTTCTTAATGTGTCTTACGAGTTCCTTAGACATTGCATCATTTATATGATACCAATTGATACTCTTTTCTTGTTTTTACTGTGAATTACGTTTTTCTATTATGTTATTTTGATGAAGCAGTTTATTCGGTTTTTATATATTAGCTGATATATTCTGCACATTCGTCAAGACATAGCTTGTCTATGAGAATCCTGATAAAGGATATCTTTACTGTTAAAAATAATATTTAAGTATATATTTGAAGAGTTATAAAACGGCTTGTGTCCAATTTGCACTTTTTGAGAAAAGGTCATCAAAATTTGTCGCAAAAATTCCTGATAATGATTTTACTAATTCTTTACTAACATGTCTTTAAAAAAGTAGATGTAATTAGATAAATCATCAAACAGTTTTCAATTAATTGGCTATTGATTTTTTGTTAAAAATGGATGTAAGCCGTGTTGCAGGGCAACTCATCAAATTTAAACTATTTTATTACACTGGTATAATGAAATTGTTCGTTTTGAATATGATATGGCTCACCCTGGGGGGACTCTGCAGATGATACCAATTTTGATTTTATCATTTCATCTGTTATAGCATTTTCTAAGCTTTAAAATGACACCTTACTTGTTGAAATTGATCAAGACAATCACATTTTACGACAGAAAATATGTTGGAAATTTTTATTATTTTCATAATTTTTTGGTCCCTAGTTTCGCAATTTTCTCAAAAGGTGTTCTGTCTCAAAGTCCCCCTTTTCGAGGTGAGTCATCACATATGTTTTTTGATATGTTATACTATGAAGAAATAGAGGAAAATGCTGATACCAAACACATTTTGAATTAGCTTACTGGGGATATTAAAACGTATTTAGATCTTCGTTAAAGAGCAAACATTTGCAAATGAAGGCTTTGCATCGATAAAGTGAAAAACGTGAATGTAGATTGGATTTAAATTGTTTTTAAGGCCTGACATATATTATATAATATTTGTATATTCTTTTTTTCAATAAGTTAAGATATGCCATGTTTGTTTTGTCCTACCTCAGCCAGACATCTGTACCGAGGCTATCTTCAGGACATTTGTCTGGATATAAATAGCTACCACGGAATACACAACAAAATAATGTATGCGATGGATATAAAGGGTTTTATTTTCCGTCGATATTTTTATTACCATGACCAAATTGCAACTAGCGTCTACTAACAGGGACGCTTTAGTTCACAAATGTTTAAAACATTTGTTGGCGTTTGTTTGCGTCAAAACTAGACACTAATTTATTAAATTGTTCTATGTATATTAGTTACATTTGTTATGTAAAAAACAGCCACATCTATAGTTACTATTAGCAAAGAATATTTCATACGATGTTGCAATCAGCGTCTCTGTCATGATTGAAGTGACGCTATTTAATGCTTAACAAGTTCTCTTGTTTCATCTTAGAGAGGCAATTATAAGAGGCAAACATAAATTGGTTACTTTCTTTAACCTAACCTACTTTTATATCAGCATAGTCAAAAGGTACAAAACGTCTTAACATTTTCTTTATATTTTTGATTTAATAATAATCCCTTTTAGCTGAGTATATGGAACGTGATCACTATGAATTTAATACATTATAAGATTGACAATGCATTTTTCCATTTAGAACACTGATTGAGAGTTAATGTATTTAACAATTTTACTAGTTCGATTTTTACATTCAAGTTTTGTATATGTCATGTGTGTTTGTTTCCTTCACATATTATTTTTTCTCTAAGAATAACTGTTTGTCGTCGAAGTAGATACCCGGATTAGAAACACAATAATGTAATTTAACATGGCTTTAAAGGCTATATAGATGCTAAATGAAAATAACATATAATCTTGCTTTAATAGCATATTATGTTATCTTTTATATATTCTTGTTTTCAATAAGTTATGATATGCCATGTTTGTTTTGTCCTACCTCAGCCAGACATCTGTACCGAGGCTATCTTCAGGACATGTGTCTGGATATAAATAGCTACCACGGAATACACAACAAAATAATGTATGTGGGGATTTTGTAAAGGGTTTTCTTTTTCCGTCGATATTTTAATTGCCATAAACAAGTTGCAAGTTTCTAGCGTCTGGTTAGCATCTAAAACTAGACACTAAGTTGCTAACCCTCGTCTACCCAGAGGGGGGGGGGGTTGTTGCAACCCCCCTAAGGTTCTTTCCCCGCTGCATTAAAACACAAAAGCAACCGACCCCAGGCATTTTGGTAATGGGTAATAATCTTTTACATCCTTTGCAGTCATTTTGATGAAAAAATTAGTGGAGTACCACTTAAGGTGGGGTTAGGGTAGGCCGTCAAAGTTGGTGTGTAGGGGGGTTGGTGAAGCAACGGACAATTTTTAGTCGCCATTTTGAAAAATATATGCATGATATGAAGCTGAAACTTGCAGGGCATGTTAGAATTATCATTTCCCTTCTTTATTAGTAAACATTTTGATGGAAATCGGTCATTTAGAACTTTTATAGCAACATTTTGATTTGGTGGCCATTTTTGCTAAAATTCGGAATTTTCTGATTTTCGACCTTTATGACGTCATAATTACATAACGCCTTTGCCGATTTGTGTGATCTTGGTATCATTGGATAGAAAAAGCCATACCTATCTATTGATATAAAAGATTTAGGGGGGTTGCAACCCCCCCCCCCCCTTTGGGTAGACGTGTTACAAAAAATAGCCTGGGTAGACGAGGGTTAAATTATTCTACTTATATTTACTCTGTTGTAATGTATATTGTCTTTGTCTTGGTTCATCCAAAGGCATACAGAACACGTATGACTCCGGAAAAGGCAATTGTTATGTAAAAAAACAGCCACATCTGTTATAGTTACTATTAGTAAAGAATATTTCATACGATGTTGCAATCCGCGTCTCTGTCATGAATGAAGTGACGCTATTTAATGCTTAACAAGTACTCTTGTTTCATTTTAGAGAGGCAATTATAACATTGAAGACTTCAAATAAGATTAAATAATATTGGCTACTTTCTTGAACCTAGCCTACTTTTATATCGGCATAGTCAAAAGGTAGAAAACTTCTTTACATTTTCTTCATATTTTTGATTTAATAATAATCCTTTTTAGTTGAGTAAATGGAACGTGATCACTATGAATTTATTACAATATAAGATTGAAAATGTATTTTTCCATTTAGAACCCTGATTGAGAGCTAATGTATTTCACAATTCTTAATAAGTTACATTTTGACATTTCCAGTTTTCATCTAACAATTTATTCATCTCGTTTTTCTTTTTCTTCTTCTTCTTCTTCTTCTTCTTCTTCTTCTTCTTCTTCTTCTTCTTCTTCTTCTTCTTCTTCTTCTTCTTCTTCTTCTTTTAAACTTTAGCTTCTTCTTCTTCTTCTTCTTCTTCTTCTTCTTCTTCTTCTTCTTTTAAACTTTAGGACATTGCTTATGCTGACAATGCTGACCCTTTTGCTGTTTTTGATATTTTAAGCATATCAGAACAATTATAACCCTGACTTGAACTTTAGCATACTGTGATCACATGTGATCACATTTGACCTCATCATACTTTTTCTTATTTATAATATCATCATAATTTTTTTTAAATTTAGTATTTCCTCTCACGCCAATGTGAACGAGTACCTATGCTATCAATTTACAAGTCATTTATACATTAGAGCTATGTATTTTTGAAAAATAAACCTCATCAATATAATTTAATTCCGCTATTTTTACTACATTCATTTAGACATTGTCTGTCTAAGAATCGTGAAAGAGGAATACTATATTATTCAGAAATTCAGAAAATCCTTTAATACACTAATACACTAGTATAATTAAGTTACACGTGTCGATCAATTTCTTAATATGTTGTACTCCAAAGAAAATAGGCAAATGCTAATAAAAAAACAACTTCTGTATAAATAACCGGTGATATTCAAAAGCATTCCTCATGTTCAAACATTTGAAACCTGTGCTTACAAAGAGAACGGAAAATTCTGAAAATTGTGTAGGTGTGGGTATGCAAATCGTATTTGATTCAAAAAACTTGAATTTTAAATAGCGCTCAAACATTTCATTGTATGCCCTTACTTAGTTGGGTTGGGACCTCAACCCCAGAAGACTAACAAGATATTCTTAATATTTTGAAGAACTACTTTCCTTTTTATTCACGCATTGAAATATACGGGCGATACCACTGATTAATACGTATCAAATCTGAGTAAACAGTCCGGGTAAACAGGAATTTATTACGCAGCTACCGTCGTCTGCTAAGAACCATAAGAAGTTATGAAGTCACACATAAAACTTGTGGTTTTTCGCGTGTTTGTGGTAGCAGCTCTCAATTCAAATTCTCTATCATATACCTTTGATAAGATGATGATACCTCTAGGGTTTCTGTTCTACTCCAATACCGGACAAGCTGGGTATCATCTCATCAAATAGGCATCCATTATGTTCTATTATTTGGCAAATGTATTGATAAAACAACCCTTGGGAGAATTAGCAGGATTTGTTAACAGAAATATTTAACAACTTTCAAGCATAGTGACGTTTTTGTCTAGACCCTTGGGATATGTTGTAATTGTGTTAATCGTGCATCATCAAATCTGTCTGTTCATGATAGTATGCTCAAGTTATCCCGAGTTAAGGCTAAACCATAGCCTCCAAACAATTTTTTTCTTACCAAACATTTGGTCGTGACGTCACCAAGTATTTGCCATCGAAATTTAAAGTATGAACGGATAACAAACACTTGGTCAAATGTATTTGGCAATTCAATAACATGCAATCTAGCGCGAAATTTTGTTTGGTCTGAACTTAGTGTTGAAGTCATTTTTTGTTTGAGTCACTCGTCATTTTGACGTCACGACCAAATATTTTGGTAGCGAAAATTTTATTTGGAGGCCGACTATGGTTTCGGTCTTATTCATATGCAGTATGTATTAATTAGATACATTTTAAACACTCTGATAAATTCATCATTTTTTATAATAACAAATGTCTTTATCGACAAAACAAGTGTTATAATAAATTCGATAAACATTAATTTGAAACAAGGTTATTGTATAAATCAAGGATCAATTATATTCCAGTAACTATACCAAATACTATTAGATCAAAGCATTATTTCTTAGCCGTCGTTCTTTTAAGGGGATAATGTTACTTCTCAATTTCTCTCCAACAGTAATTTATTACTAAAAACACAAAATTGTATGTAAAAACACTTAAAACTATTAGTTTTGTTAGCCTTGCATTAACATCTTTTCTGTTTGTCCTGAAAAAATACATAGCTACAATAATAAAAACTTTGGAGTATTACTAACTTTTTAAAAAAAAAGTTTATTATTTGAGTGTATTTTTATACTGAGGGTTTTTTTTTGCATAGAAATCAGCATTCCGTTAAATTATAATGTTTGGAACTGTATTGCGAACATTTCCTCTGCAAATAATATGCATGGACTACATATTCGCCAGAAAATAAGCCTATCATTGTTTTTTATGGCTTTTTTTTTCTATTGCCTACAATTGGTTACAATTTAAACAGGTAAGATAATTGTGACAGTTTACAGGTTTGGGCCAAATCATAGTCGGCCTCCAAACATTTTTTCCTACCAAACATTTGGTCGTGACGTCACCAAATATTTGCCATTGAATTTAAACTATGAACGGGTAACAAACATTTGGTCCAATGTATATGGCAATTCAATAACATGTGCAATCAAGCGCGAAGTTTTATTTGGTCTCAACTCGGTGTTGAAGTTATTTTGTTTGGAATCACTCGTCATTTTGACGTCACGACCAAATGTTTGGTAGGAAAAACATTGTTTGGAGGCCGACTATGATTTGGCCGTTGCTTCTCGTTAAAAAATGATTATTTCAAGTAAACCAATATCTGTTAATTATCTTGTACAGAATCATTTGTCCATTCAAATTCGAATATTTATAGAAGAAATACTAATTTCGGTACTATAAAGTAGTATTTAATTAAAAAAAGGGAGTTTTAAATCTAATTGTAGGGTTCATATCGTGTAAGAACCAACTCCTGACGAAATGTTTCTTCCGTAACAAATGCAACATTACTATGGTCATGTGTAAGGGATTTATGAAAAACAGAGCATCGCAAAGATTGGGTAGGGTAGTGAAGCTTTAAATATTTGCCTATTAATCATTAAAATATGCAATATTTGGGTTAAAGTAATGTACAAAATAATGATAGAGTAGACACAAGACTCAATAGGTACTAAACAACTCAACTGACTCCTGGCATGGAATCAAAATCGCTGACTATCTTAGTCACGGTTCCCAATTCATGACGTAAGCTTTTGAGTCATACGATAGGGCTTTACGTAATTTTCTTGCATCATGACGCAGACAAATATTCTATCATAATTCAAAGATAGATGAAGTATAGTATTGAATGATGCAGAACAATTGCGTAAGAGCCTCTGTCATTATAAAGACTATTTCAAAGGAGGTAGTTCTCCTAATATTTTTGCGTCATAACTCAAAACACATTTCGTCATGGTTCTTGCGTCAAAGCCTTTTGAAAGTCGGAAGATATTCCGTCATAAATTGGGAACAAGGCCTTATGGAGTCACTGCTGCTTGACTCAATAAGGGAGTAATTTGAAGCGGAGTTGTTTTAGACGTAGAGTCACAGAGTCACCCTAAGTGCAAGTAAGGTGACATCTTGGCTCCTTTTTCTGTCAGTTAATGGATTCGCATTTTAAAACAAAGATGACAACTTCATCTAATTACCGCTTCAGATGCTTTTTGGCAAATATTACTGCCGACGTTTAGTATATAAGAGCAGGTTTTCAATATAGTGATTCTCAAATGCTGTACTGATAGGGCATCGTCTAGGCAAACAAACCTCCACTTGGTTCAATATCTTGATATGTATTGATAAAATAACCTTTGGGAGAATTAGCAGGTTTTGTTAACAGAAACATTTAACAACAGTTAAGCATAGCGACCTTTTCGTCTGAACCCTGGGGAAATATTGTAATTGTGTTAATAATGTGTCATCAAAAACTGTCTGTGCATGAGAATATGCTCACATTATCGCTAGTTATTCATATGGAGACATTCAATAGAGTTTCATATTTTCACTTAAATGTTAATGAATAGATTATAAATTCATCCCTCATTTATAACCAACATTATCTTCTGAGACTTATATAATTTATATATCTTTCATTGCAAAACCAGTGGTGGTATATAATTGTCACATGTAGGAATTAAAGAGAATTATTGCGACTTTTATACAGTCAAAATTCTTACAAAAGAAATGAAAAGAAAAAAGAAATGAAAATTTGGAATTTAATAGTTTACGTCTATTTAAATTTTTTTTCCCGTGACCCTTTATAAAAGTCTGCATAATTTACAAAACAACAGCTGAAAGAATTAATTGAAGCCAATTGACATGAAATATCATGTAAATATAGAGTAATATTGTTTCTTTTAAATTCATGAAAATCTCCGCCAATAATGTTTGTTTTGAATTTGAGATATTCTTCGGGATTGGCTTTTCGTAATACATGAACGTACTAATTGCATAGATGAGGGAATGTTGTGAATGTACGACTTCATAGTTACAAGACGACATTCATGCCGTCTTGTTCTACTTACACAAATTCTTTCTTCTTCTTCTTCTTTTTTCTCTCAATCATGTTTCATGATGTAATTTCCTTGTGACTCGACGGATTTGCACAAAACTTGGTCAAAGGTACCAATGCGCCGGCCTCGTCACATGAAACGATCAACAAGGGTCCAAGGTCATCTGAGGGTAAAAAGACGATTTTCGCTAAAAATCTTTCAACTCCTGAAGGTTACATGGTATTGTCATCCAACTTTGGCACATGAATTATCTTGAAATCCTCTACAAAAGTTTTGGGGTACCAACAATGTCTGGGATCGAATGGGGCACCAAGGTTGGATTAAATTTTCGACAGAATTTCCAACTACCATTTTGTCATTTTTAGGTCGAATACCAAAAATGTTCAAAAAGTCGACCCGAGGTCACCCATGGTCATTTCAAGGTGACTGCAATAACTCTTAACCCTATGATCATACAAGGACCAAAATTGGTCAATGTATAGCCCTTGACCCAAGGTCAACGTCAGTCAAGGACAAAATGTTATTTTAAGGTCAAATACCAAAAATGATCAAAAAGTCGACCGGGATCATTTAAAAAGGCGTGGGTCAATCACCTGACTTTTCCAATGAATTGTATTTATGCAGAAATATTTCCATGCAATTTTTAATTTGCTCAAATACCACCGGTGGATACGCATCCAACACATTAAACACGACGTATTGATTTATACAGTTGTATCTGGCACATGCTGGTATTTCCATGCTGACTCAATTTCAAAAGTAGGCCAAATTTTAGAAACATTTAGCTATATTTCATAAACCGCCTGAATATATTTTAAGTTGTGGATAGAGTTTCAAACGAATATCAAATTTATATATAAAATATTAAAAGTTACGTTTTTAAATGGCATGATTAACACATTAACACAATTCTTTTTGTTAGATTTTTATCATCGGCTTATACACTTTTTACCTCACAATCAGATGAAATATTAAAAGAACCACTTTATCCTTGCTTTTTCAAATCATACTATGTCATCAGATATCTGGGTCAATCGGTTAAAGTTTATATATTTTATCAAAATTTAATGTCATACAACATGTCGGATACGACTCAAGAATATAATCGTATTTATTCACAGTCGCCGAACAATGTAGGTCATTTTCTTCAAATTAAAGCATAAACAGACTTTTTTAAAAGGCCACGGCAAGAACAACAATATTACAAATAGACATAAAATATTGAATTCGAAATTTTCATTAATACAGGGTGCCCAAAAAAGAAATGTATTCCTATCTTCAAAGGTTACTAGCGTTGAAAGAATTAAATGCCAGTGCAGTAACTTTAATGTAGTTTTCTCAAATCAACTGATTTAATTAATCGGTTGTAATATATGCTTGATTGAGTTAATATACATAATTGATCTAAAGCAGTGATGGGCAAAACACAGCCCGTAGGCGGGTTGAATGCGGTCCGCTTACCTTTTTTGTGCGGCCGCCAATTTCCCGTGAAATAAACGTTCAATCACAAAATTGTATGTAGACTATAACGTTCACAGTGTGTGATAGGCAATAAATTTTGGCATACTCCGAAAGTATAGCGAAAGTTGGACCGACTAGTGTGGTTTACGTGTATTTATTTCAATAAATAAATAATAAGGTTTTTATTTCAAACTCTAATCGTGACCCGTAGGTCAAATTGCTAGAATGTTTACAAATTATGAAACACACTTAAACACATAATAATGCAGCTCGAAACGCACGCTACATATTGCAAAGGGGGGATGAGTATAAAGTGCCTTGCCCAAGGACACAACACGTTCACACAAGCGGGGCTCGAAATCACAACCTACGGATTATGAGACCAGCGCCTTATCCACTAGGCCACACGTGCTTCTTATTCCTTGCAAATAACTGGTCTGAAACTTATTTGACAGAGGTACATTCAGGTATAAGCCAATGTTAAGAAACTCGTTTCCTATATCAAAGAAGAAATCCTAGCTATCTCTATAATACAGAAGAGGTCTCACAGATCTATATGTTTGTTTTTTTGATGTCTAATACATACATACATTATACATACATACGTACAACAAGTATTTAGTGCGGCATTCCCAAAAGGCTCAGGGCGCTTACAAAGTTACAATAAAAAGTACAAGAACAATAAACAATGCAATATTAATATAAACATAAAGAAAACAATCAATTCGGAAATAAATGTGTTTTCAGTGCTTTTTGAAAGCATTTACAGAATTGGAGTTCCGAATTGGAAGATTATTCCATAGTTTGGAAGCATAAACGGTCTCTATTTCTGGTAATTTGATAGTCCAAACGGAGAGAGTCGTGGAATGGTCCCTGGCGGTATATGACATTTAAAAAAAATGTTTTAAGAGGTTTTCAATCTGTCATATACCGTCACAAAACACTCCACATTCATCACAACCCTATTTTAATTAACTGGTGGGGCGTTGAAGGATCATTTTTGTTTGCTTCCAAGCATTCTCTTGGCGCAGTCAAACGTAACCAAGATATTTTATCGCCTGCTTTTCACTCTATTACATATACACATTCCATATGACTACTCAACTTGAGTGGTGAAGTGACCTTGACCCAGGCGTTGTCAAATCAAATTTTAATGTTTCCCCCTACCCGTACGGATGATCCCATTCGGTGCTCAATTTTATACTTAACTAGATTACCTATCAGATCTGACCAAAAGCAACATAAGTTTCTAGATAGTTTCCTTAGAAATGCCTTGTGAGATATGGCTGAATAAAGTGTTTCTGCGGAAATACTTTAACCCTCGTCTACCCAGGCTATTTTTTGTAACACGTCTACCCTAGGGGGGGGGGGGTTGTTGGTCATCCAATGATACTAAGATCACAAAAATCGGCTAGGGCGTTACGTAATTATGACGTCATAAAGGTCGAAACTCAGAAAAATCAGGAGTTTGGCAAAAATGACCACCAAAATCAAAATGTTGCTATAAAAGTTCTAAATGACCGATTTTTATCGGTTTTTTTGCTAATAAAGAAGGGAAATGATAATTCTAACATACCCTGCAAGTTTCAGCTTCATAGCATGCAAATATTTTTCAAAATGGCGACTTAAAATTTTCCGGGCTTCACCAACCCCACACCCCTACTTTGACGGCCTACCCTAACCCCACCTTAAGTGGTACCCCCCTAATTTGTTCATCAAAATGACCGCAAAGGATGTAAAAGAGATTACCCAAATGCCTGGGGTCGGTTGCTTTTGCGTTTTTATGCAGCGGGGAAAAAACCTTAGGAGGAGGGGGTTGCAACCCCTCCCCCCCTGGGTAGACGAGGGTTAAACCGCTAGTGTACTTGAAGTGAAGCTTTTAATGCTTAACAAGTAGTCTTGTGCCATCTGAGAGGGGTAATTATAGCATTGAAGACTTCATCCCAGATTAAATTGGTTACTATCCTATAGCGGCATACTCAAAAGGTAGCAAATATATTTTGGGTGAAATGTTAATCTCCGACAGCTGAGAAAATGGAACGTGATCATCATGAACTTATCAAATTATTAGATTGACAATGCATATTCCAATTTAGCAACACTGATTACCACTTAATATATATATATATTTTTTATAAATTCGATTCCTCTGATGCATTTTCAATTTTAATCTAGCTCTTTGTGAGTTTTTTGTATATGGTTAGGACGTAACGTAACAAGTATAATACATGTATAAAGATTTTTTTTTATAGTTTTGAAAAACGTTATGTGATTTTCTAAATTTTCTTGATTGAAAAATTCATTCTTTTTATTCTTTAAAGGTGTAGGTTCCTATCTTAGTATATGTGAAATTTACTTTTAACTGATTGACCTTGCCCTCTGATATGCATATTGTGAACTTTTAACCTTGGCTTGCTTCTTGTTTTCTCTTGAGAGGCAAAAAAGGAATGCCACCCTGGGGATGAGGCTGTAAAAAGAAATAGAAAATAGGTATACCAATAATTTTACATTTTATGCTTTATCTCCGAAAGTATAAAGAATTTGGAGGTGAAATTTTAAATTTAGAATCAGGAAAATGTGGGCTTTGATATGGTATCAAAAATATACTACTTCCAGTTGAGCCCAGGGGGATGAGAATGTGATCGGAACGTACACCTTTAATGTATATTTAATTTCATTATCCAAAATACAAGCTTATCGGAGCTATAAAAAAATAGGGTTGTTCTTAATGTGGCTTACGATTTCCCTAGACATTGCATATAATGCCAATTGGTACTCTTTTCTTGTTGTTTTACTGTGAATTATGTTTTTCTATTATGTTATTTGGGTGAAGCAGTATATTCAGTTTTTATATATCCTGGGTGGGGTAGACTATGATGACAAATCTGGTGACAGTTTTAAGTGCAGGAGGACGACCGGAACATCCATAAAAAAACCTGCGGAAGCGAGTATGGACTGAGAACCAAATGCACATACAGCACCGATGTAATGAGACTGTCTCTCATAACAAGGAGTCCGGATTAGCTTCTGATTTATTCAATGCTGATATATTCTCCACATTCGTCAAGACATACCTAAGGTCCCAATTGATCCAACAAATCCTGGCAGATCTCAATTGACAAACCCTGTTATCATTGAATATTGTGAAATGATACGATAAAGCCACCATTATAATAGTTAAAATGTATGGAAAGCAATGATACTTTATTTGATAAATTAGTATTTGGAGATTAAGAAGGTTTTGTTAAAAGAAGCGTATAAAAATATTAAAACATAGTAATGTTTTCGTCTGGACCCTGGAAACACTGTTGTTCCGTTAATAATTAAAAAATAATAACTGCGAGGTCATTGTGTGAATTTTCGAGGTGATTGTTTTGGACCGAGGTATGTTTGCTCCCGAAGAAAAATACCTAAGGGGCGGCTTCAAAACTCAACCGGCGGTTGTCTGCCGGTTCTGGGCGGTTCTGGGCGGTTCAACCGGAATAAACAATAGCCCAGAACCGGCCAGAACCGCCCAAAACCGGCAGACAACCGCCGGTTGAGTTTTGAAGCCGCCCCTAAACAAGGTGATGTGTTTTTTTAATATGATGGGTTTGGAGAAGGTGAGATCTAAATATCAATGGATATGGTTAGTAATGCCACAAATAGATGAATCTGAATAAAACGATACAGATATTTCAACGACTGTTGATTCCAATTGTAGGAAAATTATAGTCGCGTATCATACAAATCCTACATTTACCTTAAATAGAATAATCATTATTATTATCAGTAGTTTAGCATATCATACATATGTCTTTGTTGCCTTAAAGTTTTGTATATATTACATTTGTTTGTTTCCTTCACATAATATTTTTTTTCTTTCTAAGAATAACTGTTTGTCGTCGAAGTAGATACCCGGATAAAAAAAAAACACTTTAATTTTTAATTTAACATGGTTTTAAAGGCTAGGGATGATAACTGAAAATAACATATAATCTTGCTTTAAGAGCATATTATGCAATCTTTGTAAATTCTTCTTTTCAATAAGTTAAGATATGCCATGTTGTTTTGTCCTGCCTCAGCCAGACATCTGTACCGAGGCTATCTTCAGGACATGTGTCTGGATATAAATAGCTATCATGGAATACACAACACATGTATGTGATGGATATAATGGGTTTTCTTTTTCCGTCGATATTTGTATTGCCATAACAAAATCGCAACAAGCGTTTACTTAAGGAAAGGTCTGCACCAAAAACGTTTATATGTTTTATATTGTTTTCCAAGTTGTTAGCGTCTTGTTAGCGTCTTAAACTAGAAAATAACTTGTTAAATTGTTCTACGTATATTTACTATATTGTATATAGTCTTTATCGTGATCCATCTAAAGGTACACAGAACACGTATGACTCCGGAAAAGGCATTTGTTTTGTAAAAACAGCCACATCTAATAGTTACTATTAGTAAAGAATATTTCATACGATGTTGCAATTCGCGTCTCTGTCATGATTACAGTGACGCTATTTAATGCTTAACAAGTACTCTTGTTTAATTTTAGAGAGGCAATTATAGCATTAAACACTTCAAATAAGAAAAATTGGTTACTATCTTGAACCTAGTTTACTTTTATATCGGCATAGTCAAAAGGTAAAAAATGTCTTTACATTTTCTTCATATTTTTGATTTAATAATAATCCCTTTTAGCTGAGTATTTGGAACGTGATCACTATGAATTTAATACATTATAAGATTGACAATGCATTATTCCATTTAGAACACCGATAGAGGAGTTAATGTATTTCACAATTTTCAGTTTTCATCTAACATTTGTTTTGTCAAATGTCTACACATATACTTGGAGACGACGTTACTTTGGCATTTCATGCAGGAATTGTCTCTTTATAATTTAAATTATAGTCATGTCATAAACTAAGTTAATTTTTTTTCTATTTAAATGTGACTATTTGTATTCCATAGGTAGTAACCAATACTAATAGGCTATTCCAGAATCCTAAAGCACACCTTAAACAAGATAAGCATATTTTAATTCTTCTTCTTCTTCTTCTTGTTCTTCTTCTTGTTCTTCTTTTTGTTCTTCTTCTTCTTGTTCTTCTCCTTGTTCTTCTTGTTCTTGTTCTTCTTCTTCTTTTTCTTTAATTGTGGTTCTGAAAAAAAAATGTTTCAACCTTTAAGACATTGCTCATGTATTGGAAACTCGTGAAGAATTGTGCCCCCCCCCCCATCCTCTCAGTCAAAGTATGGCCACGCAAATGATGACCTTTTTGCTGTTTTGATATATTATCAGAACAATAACCCTGACTTGAACTTTAGCATACTGTGATCACTTGTTTTTGACCTTATCATGCTTTTTATTTATAATATTATCATTATTTTTTAAAAGTTTCATATTTCTTCTCCTGCAAATGTGAACGAGTACCTATGCTATCAATTTACAAGTCATTTATACATTAGAGCTATGCTTTTTTGAAATATAAACCTTATCAATGTAATTTAATTCCGCTATTTTTACCACATTTATCTAGACATTGTTTGTCTTAGAAGAGGAGCACTGTAGTATTCAGAAATTAAAGGTTCAAGGGCATATTGAAGATCCTTCAATACACTATTACACTAGTATAATTAAGTTGCACGTTTCTATCAGTTTCTTAATATGTTGTACTCCAAAGGGAATAGGTAGAGGCAAATGTTGATACAAAAACAACTTTTGTATAAATAACCGGTGATATTCAAAAGTATTCCTCATGTTGAAACATGTAAAACCTGTGCTTACAAAAAGAACGGAAAGTTCTAAAAATCGTGTAGTTGTGGGTATGCAAATCGTATTTGATTGATGCGCAAGTGGAAGAGATAAGAGTGACATATCAGTTCGGGAAAAGTCGTAATTAATGTAATTCGATTGTTAGAGCAATCTATGAACAGGGGAGAACATTAATTTTTAGAGCATTTTTTTTTGTTAATTAGGACATGTTCCAAAAATGTAGTGACGATATTTTGAATTCTATTTGCCAATTGTTTTTGGTTTTGTGAAATATGTTCACAATTTGTGGCAGATAGAATTCAAAATGTCATAGCTAAATTTGTAGAACGGGACCCATTCAACAAGAAAATGCTTTTAAATGTTCCCAGATGTTCATAGATTGCTCTTTTTTTTAAGTTAAGGGTAAATGAATTCATTTACTGTACAGTATATGAATTCCTTTACGGTAAATGGATTCATTTATGTGAATGAATTACGACCTTTCCCGAACTGATATCATAAAGTATTTGAAAGCTAAGAACCATAAGAAGTTATGAACTGGTATATACATTAAACTTGTGGTTTTCCGCTTGTTTGTGGTAGCAGCTCTCATATCATATAACTTTGATAAGATGGGGATACCTCTAGGGTTTCTGTTCTACTCCGATACCGGACAAGCTGGGTATCATATCATCAAACAAGCATCGACTATGTTCTATTATTTGTCAAATGTATTGATAAAACAACCCTTGGGAGAATTATCAGGTTTTGTTAACAGAAACATTTAACAACTTTCAGACAAGCATAGTGACGTTTTTGTCTAGACCCTTGGGATATGTTGTAATTGTGTTAATCGTGTATCATCAAAGCTGTCTATTCATGATAGTATGCTCACATTATCCCGAGTTATTCATACACTCCCAGTCAAAAGTGTTTGCGCACGTTTAAATACGGGAAAAAACGTAATTATTATACCAAGCGACCAAGACTCTGAAAAATTTCATGTTTTTTATAGGTCCCAATATAAGTATCTAATATAAATAATATATGTTTCCTCTGATATTCGATATTCCATAACCATAAAAATGGCAAATTTCCTGGACCATATACCAAATACACCATACGTACTTTTTGCTATGTGCCTATGTAGTTTATTAGTTCAATGCACGTTATCACAGTGTAACCGTAAATAACATTTTCAGGTCATAAGTTTTCCAACAAATATGCACTCATGTATTTAAACTTCGTTTTGAATGTGCGGAAGAAAGTTTACAATATGTTTAGCACGCCATATTTCCAAATGCGATAAATTCAATTCCTGTTGAGTGCTTTAGTTCTATATATGTAAAATATAAATCCTTAAAAATATGACGCAAATGATGAACGGTTCTCGAGATATGGCTGGTAAAAGGTTCTGTGCTCAAACACTTTTAACCGGGATTGTATGCAGTATGTGTTCATTAGATATATTTTAACATTATACACTCTGATAAAGAACACTGTGTAAATTCATCATTTTGTGTAATTAAAATGTCTTGTTAGTCTCTTTTTTCTATAAACAAGTATTATATGATAAATTCGATGAACATTTATTTGAAACAAGGTTATTGTATAAATCAAGGATCAAATTATATTCCAGTATAACTACACCAGACAGGATTAGATCAAAACATTTTTTCTTAGCCGTCGTACTTCTCAATTTTTCTCCGACAGTAATTTATTGTTAAAACCACTAAATTTTATTTTAAAACACTTAAAACTACTAGTTTTGTTAGCCTTGCATTATAATTGTCCTGAAGTAATAAAAACTTTTGAGTATTGCTAACTTTTCAATAAGTTTATTATTTGAGTGTACCTTTATTATACTGAAGTTATGTTTTGTGCATTGAAATCAACATTCCGTTAAATTATAATGTTTGGAACTTTATTGCGAACATTTCCTCTGCCGATGATGTGCATAGACTTTATGATTTTTAAAATTTTAGTACAATAAAACAAGGGATGATCATCTTTTTCCATAGGTAGCCTGTAATATTAATAAATATTAAAATGGCTCTGTAGGTATGAATAATGTGTGTTGCATATGAAAAATATATATCACTGAAACAAAAGAGATCTCCCAAAATTGCTGCAAGCTCTCTGTCCTCGAACTACAACTTGGACGGGTAATCTCTTGATAAAACCTAAGCAAAACGTTGCAGCATTCACTAGAATAAACCTATCATTTTTTTACGTTTTTACTATATTGCCTACAATTGGATACAATTTAAACAGGTATTAAAGATAAAATTGTGAAAGTTTTCAGGTTACTTCTCGTTGATTTTAAAAACTATGATTATTTCAAGTAAACCAATTGTTGTTAATTAGCTTGTACAGAATCATTTTTCCATTCAAATTAAAATATTTATAGAAGAAATGCTAATTTCGGTACTATAAAGTAATATTTAATAAAAACAGGGGATTTCAAATCTATATGTAGGGTTCATCTCGTGTAACCATGGTAACAACCAACTCCTGACGAAATGTTTCTGCCGTAACAAATTTAACATTACCATGATATCATGATCATGTAAGGGCTTTATGAAAAAAACAGGGCATCACAAAGATGGGTAGGGTAGTGAAACTTTAAATATTTGCCTATTAATCATTGAAAATATTAAAAGTTGCAATACTTGGGCTGAAGGAAAAGATTTTGATAGAGTAGACACAAGACTCAGTACGTATTCAACAACCCCTGACTGACTCCTGACATGGAGTAAAATTTGCTGACTATCTTAGGCACGGTTCCCAATTCATGACGTAAACTTTTGAGTCATACGATAGGGCTTTACGTAATTTCCTTGCATCATGACGCAGACAATATTAGCAGGTTTTGTTAACAGAAACATTTAACAACAGTTAAGCATAGCGACATTTTCGTCTGGACCCTGGGGAAATATTGTAATTGTGTTAATAATGTGTCATCAAAACCTGTATGTGCATGATACTATGCTCACATTACCGCTTGTTATTCATATGAGTGGTGCTCTAGCAAAATGAGCGGAAATTTTACTTTCTTTCTTCAAGCTTCATTTAGAGATCGAAATACAATGCAGTCCACTCAAAAATTGTCGCAAATCGATTTTAAAGTTACTGATTACTATAGTTTTATGATAGCACAACGCGATCAATTACCCGTGAATATGCGCTTTCCGGTGTGATCATGTGATTGACCTTCAAAACGCTAGGTGGACGTAAGTCATGAACTGGTCATATTGTTTGTTTCACCCAAAAACATTGGTAAAACCATGCCAATTTGTATTCAACGGATCGTAACTCTGAATATATACACTTAAAACCTACAAAGATAGATATTGCTGGAAAGCTTACTTTCCGAGGATTTCAATTTTACCTGAATGAGTCTAATTTTT
>JXSR01S003258.1:70563-85589 GCA_000969725.1 Ophiothrix spiculata
CAATTACTTTATCCTTGGTAGATGGAGATTACATTCAAATGCCATTTAACTCAAATTAAAACCAAATGATTAAGATTCCAAGCTAATAAAGAATGAACACAAATTCACCGACAATCGTAACACAAGATGGTTGACAAATATTAAATTAGAATGATTTATACCCTCAACTGCTGATGCTTTAAATATATTACTTGCAGTTGTTAATATAGCAATAAATATTCTTATATATAATTATACACCCAGAAATGCCAGAATCATCGTTGATTTATGCGAGTTAAATGCACTATAATTGTGTTATTTATGTTATTTATTTTGATAACATCGTTGTTACGCATGGAATGCTATTCATGACATCTGCTTAAATACACCATTTGACATGGATTCATTTTAGAGAAATAATAAGTCGAACATCAAAACAATAATTGTATATATATAATAAAATTTGCACTTGCATAACGTAGAGTCGCGGTATATGGCACGTTTTACCAGTTTTCTGTTTTGGTTTATCGTTAAAATTTGTTGTGATAGATTATTATCAATTCTGATTTAAGACAAATACAACTTTCACTTTAGAATCTGTTAAGCTGATCATATCTGTTGGTTTTGTGGTAAGTGATATGTTTTTAAGCAATTATTATATATGTTCGTCACATTATGTCGTTTATGAAAGCAATAGTTTTTGGCACTTGGATAAATGGTAAACCGACGATCCAGTAAATTCAATTCTAGGTGGTGCAAAAGCTGTTTCTTTCTTTTTTATTTACAAGAAAACATTTCTTTAAATTGGAAGATTATATCTCAAATACTTGGTTTACGAGAATACGGTATTATTATTCAAATATCACTGATATTTCTAAGAATACAAACATGGTTAGATGCACTAAAACAATATAATTGGCTTTTGTTTAATATAGCTATTAGTTACACAACATCACTAAAAAATAAATTTGATATAATGTTTATATCATAGTAATATCTCATGGAACAAAGTTGTAACTCGTTGCTGCGGCGATATTATGTTATTATTATGAATGAATTTGTTTAATATAAACTTTTGCCTAAACAGTATATTTTTATCCTAATTGTTGTAACAGTTTAATTCATAAAATACTCTTGTGCCTTTTTTTTCCTGCCGGTATTTGCAAATGTACGTGACCATCTCTATAATTTTGAATCCCCTCGCCAACCACCACCACCACCACCATAACCAAAAATATTGTATAAACACTTCGAGCAAAGTTCCCAAACTACCCACATTTAGGCAAATGTGGCGTGTTTATCTAGGTTGCTATGAGTAAATGAACACAAAAAGTGTTCACGCTACTCACCAACGACGTGCTTAAAATTTCAATCAACAATCAATACGTTTCATATATAAAATAAAAGATTACAAAAATTGGACATTTGAAAACGACCCCATTGTTTGAAAACGTCATGAAGACGGCATGGTTATATTAATAAACTGTCCTACTTCTGCCCAACAAGATCCATTGAGTTGATTAGTAATATCATTACTTAAAATGGCTCTTACATCACGCGTAAGCTTATTTAATTTAACCAGAGTATGAAAAGCAATTACTTTATCCTTGGTAGATGGAGATTACATTCAAATGCCATTTAACTCAAATTAATACCGAATGATTAAGATTCCAAGCTAATAAAGAATGTAACATTTAATCGCGAGATTTGCTGCCAGGGAGTTAGACGGAATAGATGCCTCTCTCCTGTGTAATGGAAGGTTATGAAAAGGTAAGTCATTTCTATCACTGTTTTTCATCATTTTTTTTAATAGTTTGTTTATTACCTAAATCAATATTATGTCATATTTTATTCAAGCACTTTCATACGAAAGGGTATCAAACAGCCAACAGGGGAAGATCACCCAAAAGCAATATGACCAATAACTTAATTATGCGATCATTAAAGGATTGGGTCAGCATTTTTTCAAACTTTCTGAGATTTCGGTACCAAAAAATTCCTTATATTTTGAAATTTTATAGTGAAACATGTTGCGTTTCGGCGATATAAGTGAAAATGTGTGAAATTATTAATATCATGGTAACAATAATATTGATTACACATAGGCAAATGGAAAATACAAAATTGCTCATGAAATTAAAACGGTTGTTCTGATTTAACTGAAACTTGAAATTGAAGTATCTTAAGTAGTGATCTTTCATATGAAAGTGTAAACTTACTTTTGGAAAATCGGACCATGTGCCTTTACGTAAACTTTGCATAGTCAATACGACATTGTAGAGATCCTCTTTTAGCCAAAAAAATATGATCTGCTAGTTGCGAATTAAAAAAGTAATAGTTTTGAGTTGGAGGTGTAAAGTCGCATCAGGGAGAAATGCTCATTTGGATATTCATTTAGATCTCTATTTTCTAAGGTATATGTGGACTTTCTTACGTTAAAACGTCAGACTTTTAATCATTGTTTTGCTTGATAATCAATAACCTTGAAATTTCTTAACGATCTCTACATGTTGAACACAAATTTAAAAGGATTGAGGAAACTATTTTCAAAGAAAAACTAGTATTTCAGTCTACTTTAGTCCACGGAATAAAGGATATTGATTCATCTGAAATGCATCTTAAAGATACATATACTAGATACTAATTATGCATAATACCTGAGGTACGGTCAGGTGAACTTAAGTCGTCAACAACAGATGTAAAACGGTAAAAATGTGAAGTGTATAATACATAATTGTGTTATTTGTACTCTTTTCAACATATGTGATGACTCACCCCGAAAATATCCAGCAGATTTTCTGTTGTAAAATTTGAACTTGATCAATTTCAACAAGTATGGTGTCATGTTAAAGCTTAGAAAATGCTTTAACAGATGGAATAATAAAATAAAAATTGTTATCATATGTTGCAAAGTCCCCCCTTTTGGGGTGAGCCATCAACATATTGAGCAGGATGTACGCTGACATTAAAATTTCTGAATCTCTCCGAACTATATCCAGTATGTAACACTTTGTAAGTCAATGAGTTGCTTTGATGTTCTGTTTACACAGAAGCTCACTTGTTGACTTATATAACAATGTTCTATTTAGCTTAAAATTAATAACTTTCTTTCTACCATTCGTTGTAAATCAGTGTCCTCTTACCTACAAATGTACAAGAGCAGTAGTTCTAGATATATTTGTGAGTTGACGTCTTGACATTTAAATAGAATTCCTTTGCACTTGTTAAAACAACTTTAGGCAACATTTTCTCTTTTCAACTGCATCTTTTAACATAAATTTAATATTTAAGATTAACTGATTTAATATGTTTCAACTCCTTAGTCAGTTAATTAATGTGTGTTACGGTATATCGAAAGAAATGTCGACAGGGAAGATTTTCCGTGCAGAACATAAACGAAAATGTGGATAAACTTGATAAGGTGGGTTTATTTCTTTCGCTTAGAATTGTGTATTATTTTTTTATGCGTTAAGCTCATAGTACAATATACTCGCGCATGCGCTATGCGTTTCTGAGCTAGTTTTTATCTTACGGATTCCCAATGCCTACCCACACAAGATTGAAGCCGACAACTGACAGTACAAAATCGATCTTGGTACATATAGTACCGATCTTTTTATTTTTCAATGCCAATATTATGTTATGAAAACGTCAATAGATGTCTAGATCTTTAATACCCTCTTAAATGGTCGTCAAATATTCGGCATCAACTGAAAGTCAAATCGTGGGTTCGAAAAAAGCATAGCATAATAAATCATGAAACTAATATTTTTATTTTGACCAAAGTGGATCTTCCAACAAAAGAAAACCAAATGACACGGTCTTGGTTTGTTTTGATTCATCTCATTCCTTTTCGTGATTCAAAAGTTGTTATGATTTTTAAAAGTAAGTTGGAATGCAGCTCGTATAGGTAAAAAACATATTGCAAAGTTGATAAAGTATGTCAAATTGGTAAAAGTGTCTCAAATTGAAAATCATTTCATAAAGTATCTCATTTTGCTTATTATTTTTAGAGATGAGATGATTTTCCATTTCGGACACTTTTGCCAAGTTGAGATACTTTTGAATACTAGTTTATAAATTCATAAAAATCAAAATCAAAACATATTGAGATCATCTTCACAACTTTTAATAATCTGAGTAAACACGTCTGAATTTGCCAAGAAAAGTAATCTAAGATGATGCACACAAAATAGTAATTGACACGCATTCAGATAGCACCCATCAGAACGATCTTTTTCAACACCGACCCTAGCTATCAGTTGAACACTAGACATGGTGATGAATAGTGTACTCGGAAATCAGACCCGTTGCATCTGAATTATGTGTACAACGTGACGCGGTTAGAGTAGTGTTAACCTGTCAACATCACTTCTCATCACTGATGAAGAGGAGACGAGATGGTGCAGTCGGCCAAGATACTTAGAGCAGCGGCATTTCTATTTTGAAAACACGGAGGAATGCAACTTGTTATCGCACAAACCCGCTAGAGTTGCGTTGTACTCACTCACGCTTTGGAATACGGTTTACAACACATTCTTTCAGATACTGGAATAATAGTTGACGTTGAATTATCACGTTCATATGATGGAAACATTTTGGAATACTATGAAAAAAGTTGGAGTTGTTACATTATTTTATTTTATATAAGAGTGAATGGAAATTGGTCACCGTGTAATACATGCGGATAATTCTACACATATCTTCCAAAATCGCGAGATACGGTGTGATTATTTAATTGAATACGTAGTGGAATACAACTTGATAAACTTGAATACGTATTTTATACTCTATTGCAAGATTTAAAGTGATGTAATTTGCCATTGTGAAGTACATGTAAGGGATTATCTTTTGCTGAAGAATTTGAAAACACATCATGTTTGACCATCCAATGCATAGACAGGTAAGTGGATATTTTGAAGAGTTTGTACTAAATGATGTAATGCACAAATTTATATTGAAAAATATTTAGCCCTAGTCTTAGCAAGGGTAGGGTAGTTACCACCCCCACTAACGGATGATTTCCTGTCGCATAAGAAAACAACCTAAGTTGTAAGTTCATCTTTTGCGGAAGAAAATTGTAGGTTCTACCTTCAGGCGGAAGGTGGTCAGAGTCTCGTCAAAGTCGAAAGATAAGGGGGGGGGGGGGGGATTGCCACCTCGGAATATTTTAAGTCGCCATTTTGAAAAATATCTGCTTGGTATGGACCTAAAACTTGTAGAGCATCGTTGATAGAAACACCATGTCTCTTCTTTATAAGCAAACATCCGGGTAGAATTCCGATATTTAGACCTTTTACAGCAAAATTGTGACTTTTTGGCCATAATCGTGATTTCCAGACTCGGAAGTACTTATGACGTCATAATTACGCAACACGTACCTTGGCCGATTTACTAGATTTCGGTATCAATAGAAAGAGGAGACCCTACCTTAAACTAAGGTACCAAAACACTACTTTTGCCGGTTAAATTTAAATTTCAAAGGCGGTGGTTCCCCCCACCCCTTGATAGCAAACGTTACAAAAATTACCTTGGTAAGACAAGGGTTTAATTATACGTCGGTATAATGGTGTTTTAGGCTATTAAATCTGTTGTTTGACGTAGACAAAATTGAAACACAAGATTTTTTGATTGAAATAAACTGTTGATGACCTCCCTAACAACATATTTAACATGTAGGAAAATGTACGATTGTCAAAGTTGCTTAATTTGCATAAAACAAAATGGCTGCCAAAACAAGGGGTGAAATTTCTAAATTGGTCAAATCTTGTTCAAAACCACACCAACATGTTCCTCTCAACACAAGGAAGCAGAAAAAGTAAACATATTTCAGACATATTTTTGTCCACGTACCACCATGAATTTTCATAGATTGACTAGTCTATTTTGACATCATTATACATGTACTCAAACTTCCTGGTACTTTTACATGAAAAGTTAAGTGCATTAACACTTAAGTGACCAAGGGGGGGGGGGGTGTTCCTAGTGGCCCTACAACAGGTTTTCGCGCAAAAAATTTTACGCAGCGGCTCC
Organism: Ophiothrix spiculata; assembly: GCA_000969725.1. NCBI lineage: Eukaryota > Metazoa > Echinodermata > Ophiuroidea > Amphilepidida > Ophiotrichidae > Ophiothrix > Ophiothrix spiculata. Next base: position 76,576 of record JXSR01S003258.1, read on the forward strand.
ATTAGTGGCAAAAAATTCAAATCGATCCAGTCGTTTTCGTGCTAATTAGCAAAAAGTGATTTTTCGAGGGCACTGTTCAAATTGGTTTAGCCCATAAATCGAAACCGAATAACTTATTTCTAATTTTATTTTTGCAATGTTATTGTTCTTGCAATGTGCAAGTTCGAGCAAAATCATGCGAACATTCCTTCAGGAACACGGTTTTTGAAATTTTGGTGGGACAATTTTTGACGCGAGACAAAAAATGGTTTTTCGGCCGCCATTTGGAAACAGCTAATTCGATGTTCAAATTTGTTATCGGTATTTTGGTCCTTATTACATGCTTTTATCATTGACCAGACTTTCAATGTAAAATTCATACCGGAAGGGTGTTTTTTAATAAACTAAGAATTAACTGATTACAAATTGAATATTTAGAGATGGAAACTATTTTTTAATCATCAACAATTGTTTTTCAACATTTCAGAAACATTTACAGCATTTTTTCTATTAATTATGAAAAAAATCACTCTGCATGACTAATTTTTAATTAGTCAAATAAGACATGTTTTTTGACTAATTAACGTTTTTAGTGAACGGTTGGGAAATATCTCAGTCACTCAAGTGTTAAATATGTAACCCTTACATTTTGGGGAAGACAAATTGTTTATAGGACTGAAATATGAGCTCGTTATCTACACAGACAAAAACATTGCATTGGTAAAAAAATGCCGCCTGTTTGTGCTATATGTTTTGACCCTCGTTCACCTTTTTTAACCTCAAACATTTTTTTTATATTAATGTAAGCCATTTCATGTCGAAATCTGTTCTCCTCTAGTACTCTGGCTTTCCTTTCAATGAAATGTAATGAACTATAAATCTTTATATGTAAATAATAATTCGGAAGAATCAATTAAATGTTGTCCAAGATGTCACTTAAATCATCTTTTTCAGTCCAGAAAATGTATTTTTTTTTACCTGTAACAATACATTTATAACCCGATTATAAATGTCGTCATAATAAAAAATAATCTGTTTGATTTAACCCAGCACTTTGGTTTAATTCCCATACAAAAAATAAAACATTTATCTAGTTTGTATCCAATTATAGACATTTTTTTAGAAAAAATACGTATTTGAAAGACGAGCTAATTATTCATAAGAAGTTAATTATATCAACCTGTTTTTTGCTCACTTGTCGGATAGATAGCTATTACCACCTGCTAATGGAATATATAGGTTGATATAGCAATCTCTGGTTGTTGTTATAAAAGTGATTTATCACACATTGAAAGCAAAGTAAGGAGTCCAGTATATATTTCCGTAAACAACTCTATGTTCTAGTTTTAGTAAATAAGAATTGCTTAAAGATGCATGATTTGTTTACTTAACACAGCCTTAAGCTATGTTGGATAGGTAGGAAGATTAGGTTGCGTATCATCAAGAAAAGGGACGGATCTTAATATAATGTGTCTTTGGAATCCATTAAGTTTGAGGAAAGTAACATATCCGTTAGGATTAACGAGAGCGATATGTTCTGTTGCCAGTTTAATCTAATCTATCTGATATAACCCCTAACAAGTCCTTAATATTTTTGATATATCTGTAATAGAATTAACAAAACAATAAAGCATCTATTTTTGATGAACTTTCTATAATTTTCTTATGGATATATATTCTTTGACATCATGCTATTTGTCTAAACATTTGTTTTAATTCATTTTTTTCTTTTTTCTTTTCACAAATATCATATTTTACCCTTTAAATGCCACACGTTTACAAAAACGTTTATTATATCATTATGTTGTAAGTTATTGTAAAATTTCCTCGAAAATATATCACAAATTGAAATACAATTCGGAAATTTGTTTTCATTGGAACACTTTTTGTCGTATATTAGATTTGTAAAACCAACAGGAATCGATTTAATCTAAATGCACCTTTAGAGACCACGTTTACAATCTGGCTATGAATATTTAACTGAAATGTCTCACGTTAAAGCGCATTTACGACTAGGTCGATAAAAAGATATAAAGAGGTTACGATTGTTTGAAGGTCGTATTTTGTTCATTTTAAGTAATTCATAAATGGTTTGAAAACAGGTACAATTGTAATCGGTCAATGTTCAACAATGAACCTTCATTACCAATCATATTTTCCCAAAATGTCTGTACTAGAAATTCACAGTCTTTGCCATTATTTTTTTCGACTGTATAACTCCCCAAGTTTGTCTGCACACTTCCCAAATATGCTTCATATATGTCCAAGTTAAAGGAGCATAGTTTGATTGCTTCAATTTTTTTCAAACTTTTTGAGATTTTGGTACCAAAATACTGCTCATATTTTTCTCATAACCCATGTGTAATTTCTCGACTGACAGATGTTCTGTTTTGGAGATATGAATAAAAATGTGTTTAATCGTGATAACCATAATCAATTTTACACAGTGACGTATTATAATAGGCGGCTCCAAAATACAAATGTGAACAAAAAATAAAAATGGTTTGACCGATTTAGCTGACATTTGAAACTTAGACCTCTTTCGTGGTCATCTTTCATATGACATTGAATACTAAAATTTCAAATATCGGACCAAGCTTCTTTAAAACAAATCCAACACTGAACCTTCATTACCAATCATATTTTCCCAAAATGTCTGTCTAAAAGCTCCTCTACTAAAATGTCACAGGTTTTTCCATTATTTTACTCGTCTGTATAATTCCCCAGGTTTCTCTGCACACATCCCAAATGTGCTTCATGTGTGTCCAAGTTAAAGAAGCAAGGTTCGATTGCTTCAACTTCTTTCACATTTGTTTGAGATTTTAGCACCAAAATATTGCTCATATTTTTCCCATAACCCATGTGAAAGTTCACAAGTGACTTATGTTCTGTTTTTGAGATATGAATGATAATTTGTTTAATTATGGTAACCATAATTAATTTTACACAGTAACGTATATTACATTGGAAGCTAAAATTGCAAATATCGGATCAAGCTCCTTTAACACTAATTCAACACCTAATACTAGTATACGAAGTGAATGTACTTTTACTTTCTTGGGAAATTATTTTCAAATATAAAGATGTCTAATTCGACAAAAATGTTTCTTATTGAGTCCACAAATGAAGCCAAATAACACAATATTTACTTGACAATTTGATCTCTTTCTAGTTTGGAATATGAATTAAAGTAAACAAAGAAGGAGTCGTTCCAAGTGTCTCCAGTGCACATGCCGAAATAATATTAAAAAGGGTTTTATTAAAATGTGCGTTCCATCATTAACTCAAAGAATATTACCAGCTGTTTGAAGTGTATTACAGGTATTCATTTAAAATAATTTTTATATTGAAAGGAATCTGACATTGTTATCTCTGTTTAAAATAATTATATTTATTTCAATACTGAAGACAGTCAGCTAGCGAGCTATGTCATACATCTGCTACTATAGCTTTTCGCTGATTCCTCATTTTTATCCTTTTGCCGTTTACACTATACGTTTGTTTTACCTGTACATTTGAACCATGTGATGAATTGTATAGTTTAGCCATTTAAATCTATAGACGAATCAAATTTCATGCATTTTGCATCTCATTGATCGGCCATTACTGGGAGGCATCCTCTCAAGGCATCCCACTTTGATGCATGATTGGCGCAATTTTCAAATTGAGTACATATATGCATGTAAAAATAAATTGTGGTTTTAATGATAACACAATACAATATTGATCTTTACACACAGCACACAGAAAACACCCGATATGGATTGTTAAAACACCCATTAGGAGCAGAAGTCCCCCTGTTATGGCTGACTTTTTCAAAACATGACATGGCTAGTCGGATTCATCTATTGGATTTATATTTAACAATCAAGGGTTAACTACAGCAAAGTCTGCGTTCAGTTCAAGGTCAAAAGATTCTGAAGGCCTGATATGAATGATCTTATTAAATCATTCATCTGGTTGATAAATACTTTTATTTCAAAATGAATGATTGAATAATTAGACCATAGTGAGAACCATCTAGTCTTTAAATCTTTGATCTTGGAATTTTACGCAGACTCGGATGCGACCTTGATGCGCTCAACCCTTGATGATTAATGACAAGATTATTGATTTGGTTGAATCATGTACCAAAGGTACAGATATCTGGGTTTTTTTTGTTTTTTTTTTAATATTCTTCTCCTGTTTTTTATTTTTATTTTTTATTTTTCTTCCTTTGTGTTAAAAATCATTTTTCAAAGGGCGCCATGGCAAATAAGAAAATAAACTACTGTATTTTTTCGCACGAAAATAAATTAACAAAATCCGCCAAAGGATTAAAAATAAGCCGAGTATACAATATATCAAAGCATATTTCCGAGATCATCTTTTCCAAATTCAATAATCTCATACAAATATGTTCGTAATTGCAAAAAAGATGAGTAGTATAAGATGTCCACAAAGGTCACTCACTTGTCACTGACACGCATTTAGTTTGCACCCATCAGAACGATCTTTTTAAATACCGACCCTAGATATCAGTTGAACCTTAGACATGGTAAAGAATAGTGTACTCGGAAATCAGACCCGTTCCTTCTGAATTATGTGTACAACGTGACGTTGTTAGAGTAGTGTTGAACTGTCAACAACACTTCTCATCAATGATAAAGATTGTACGGGATGGTGTAGTCAGCCAACATAGCTAGAGTAGCGACATTCTTAGTTTGAAAACACGCAGGAATACAATTTACTGTCGTATTAACATCTAGGTCTGTGTTGTATTCATTTGGTACATACTTTGGAATACGATTTAACAACATTTTACTTTCGATACTGGAATACTTGTAAATCTTGAATTGTGGCAATTTTACTCTGGCTACATTGTGGAATACATTTAACAGAGTTGTTACATATTTTGGAATGGATTGAATATTGTTCATCTCAAAATTGAATTGTAACATTTTGAGTTAGTGGAAGACAATAAGATAAGCTTGAATACATAGGTTTCATTCTACGACACACTATGACGGGATTAAATTGTCCATTGTGAAGTAAATGTATGGGATTATCTTTAAGGACTTGATACACTAAAGGGTTTGATAATACATCATGTTTGAGCATCCGATGCATAGAAAGGTAAGTCGATATTTTGATGGTTTTTGTACGTAAATGATGAAAATATTTATCTTGAGCAGTGGTGTATGTTGAAATATTTTACCATTTTTATTATAAATATTTTATTCAAATGTACAAGACGTATTCAAATTCAAAAACCACTACACAGTATGTCTGATGTTTAAGTTATGCCACTTTTACTTACAGGGTAGGTTAATGAATCCAACTGCCATATGAAAAACGGCAGGGGGTCATTTTAAACCGTTGATTTGGGCCATTGTTGCAGTCATATGTGCTTTATGTATTGAATTTTATTGTAAAAGGGGGATTTGATCCATGTGGGCCTAATATTTTATGCAGTAATATATATTTGACCTTATAGTCTACTTGCCTGAGCCAAATTTCATTGAAACATTCAGTAGGAAAACATTTTTTTCATATATTTGGTGCAGAACTTTTTCCTTGAATACGTATTTGCAACTACCATTTTGAAATTAGACTACATATTTTCAATTTGTGCATGTTTTCTGAGCAAAATAGGCAGAACATACCACTAATATCAATTGCCTGACAATTTCATACAAACATATGTATGCAACACTGACCCAAGTCAATGGATTTGGAAAAATTGTGAAAGCATAACAGGACATGCGGATTCATTCTAGTTCTTCATGTACAAGGTAGCCCTAGGTATAAGAAAGACTCGTGTGTATAACCCATTTGGACTTTGGTCAATGTTGCATTCATATATCAAGTAATTACATAACGTGTTCATTATCAAAAAATCAAAATAGGAAAAAATAACGTTAAAGTTACCATAATCTAAACTAAAAAATAACCAAGACCCTCGTCAGAGGGCGCTGTTGAGCCCATCTTAAAGAAAGTCTCATCTGTAATCTATAAAAGAGTTTGATGGCTTTGTCTATTATTTCTTTTACATGTATATTACTCACAGGTTTTTTTCAGTCAATTAACAGTTTCTTTAACAACACGTGTAGTTTATGGCTATGTATTATAGATGTTTGCCTACAATAGGTTTATTTAGGTGTCTTATTAAGAACACATTTAAATCAACATTATAGTATTGTAATGGGAGCGAAGATTTTATGTCGAAATCTGTCGTTGGATATCCTTTATTAAGACTATGGTCACAATTGATCGTATGGACGGTTACGAGCAGTGTTTAGTCCGTCTAGAAGGACCACAGGCAGCAAGCGATGCCCTCACTACTCGATTAGCTCACTGCCCATGATCCTACTAGATGGACTAAACACTGCTCGTAACCGTTCGCACGGTCATAATTCATGAATTACTCTAATTAAGACAATGGTCACAATTATTGTGACCATAGTCTAAATTAGAATAATTCATGGATTATGACCTTAACGCATCCAATGTACAATGTTTGAAAATCCCTACAAAACAATTCAATGCTGTCCAAGTTCTCACAATAATCCTATCCGTGCCGCCCAAGTATTTTATTTCAGATTCATTTAATTAAATACCTATCAGCGAGAGAAATCATGCCGTTGTGTTTTAATACAGAAAAAGCAACATTTATCAAAACTTTTTTATCCAACTCATATTTAGAAAAAAAAATGCAAACTAGCAAATGTCAAAGACGAGCTAATTATTCATACTCTGTCAGAAGTTAATTTGTATCAACCTGTTTTCTCGCACACGTGTCAGGCACAAAAACCTATTACCACTTGCTAATGAAATTATATAGGTTGATAAAGGGATCTCTGTTGGCTATTACTAAACGTGATTTATCACACTTCTTAGAGAAAAAGAAAAGACTAGTATATATTGCAGTAAACCAACCTATGTCCTAGTTTTGGTAAATAAGAATTGCTTTAAGATGTTATGATTTGTTTATCTTACAATGCCTTAAGCTATATTGCATAGGAAGAAGATAAGATGGCTTATTCGTTAAGAAAATGGAAGGATCTTGTAACTTTTATTTGGAACCAAAAAAGTGTTAAAAAGATGACATTTTCATTTGTTTTGACAACAGTGTTTTGAAGTAAATTTGAACAAAGACGCTGATTGTCACTGCTTGTGCGACTCACGTAGGTACACCACGCTTTGCAAGCGCGCACGATATTGGAATGCAAACCCGCTAGGGTTGCGTTGTACTCACTCACGCTTTGGAATAAGGATTACAATATATTCTTTCAGATACTGGAATAATAGTTAACGTTGAATTATCACGTTCATATTATGGAAACATTGTGGAATACATTGAACAAACTTGGAGTCGTTATATTATTTTATTTTATATAAGAGTGAATGGAAATTGGTCACCGTGTAATACATGCGGATAATTCTACACACATCTTCAAAAATCGAGTGATTCGGTATGATTATTTAATTGAATACGTAGTGGAATACAACTTGATAAACTTGAATACGTACTTTACGCTCTATTGCAACATTTAAAGTGATGTAATTCGCAATTGAGAAGTACATTTTGCTGAAGAATTTAAAAATACATCATGTTTGACCATCCAATGCATAGACAGGTAAGTGAATGTTTTTAAGATTTTGTACTTAATCATGTTAATGATGAATGAATATTGTTTGCACTCTCATTTTGTCCAAGTTAGACTACAGCAACTCCATTTTGTTTGGCATTGATAAAAGACATCTCAAACGCCTCCAGGTCCTACAGAACAGGCGTGCTCGACCTTTTTTCAGACAACCTAGACGCACACATGCCACTCCACTTCTCCGATCCCTTCATTGGCTGCCTGTACCTGAGAGGATTCAATTCAAGGTGCTATGCCTTTCTTTCAAAGTTTTCCACCAGAAATCACCTCATTTTTTATCCTTTTATTTTCATCTCTATAGAACCACGTATGCACTTCGTTCCAACTCTGCCATTTGTAAGTGCCACCTGGTGCCACCAGGCGGAAGGGTTCAGGGTCTCGTCAAAGTCGGAAGATAAGGGGATGGTTGCCACCTTGGAATATTTTAAGTCGCCATTTTGAAAAATATCTGCATGGTACGAACCTAAAACTTGTAGAACATTCTTAATAGAAACACCATTAATCTTCTTTATAAGCAATAAACCGGGTAAAATTCCGATATTTAGACATTTTAGAGCAAAATTGTTATTTTTTTGGCCATTCTTAGCAAAAATCGTAATTTCTAGATTCGGAAGTACTTATGACGTCATATTTACGTAACGTCTTGGCAAATTTTCATGATTTTGGTATCAATAGAAAGAAGCGACACTACCCCATACTATGGTACCAAAAATAACTTTCGGCGAATAAATTAATATTTCATAGGCGGTGGTTCCCCCATTGATAACAAACGTTAAAAAAATTACCTTGGTAAGATAAGGGTTAAATTATACGTCGTTATAATAAGTTAATTATATCAACCTGTTTTTGGCTCACTTGTCAGATAGATAGTTATTATCACCTGCTAATGGAATATGTAGGTTGATATAGCGATCTCTGGTTGCTGTTATAAAAGTGATTTATCACACTTTGAAAGCAAAGTAAGGAGTCCAGTATATATTTCCGTAACAACTCTATGTCCTAGATTTGGTAAATAGGAATTGCTTAAAGATGCATGATTTGTTTTCTTAACACAGCCTTAAGCTATGTTGTATATGAAGACAGATTTTGTTGCGTATTCATCAAGAAAATGGAGGGATCTTCAATATTATGTGTTTTTGGAATCTATTGAGTTTGAGCAAAGCAACATTTACGTTAGGCTAAATGAAAGCGATATGTTTTGTTGCCAGCTTAATCTAATCTATCTGATATAATCCGTAACAAGTCCTTATAATTTTTGATATATCTGTAATATAATTAAAAAAACACCACAATTAAGCATTTATTTTTGATGAAGTTTCTATAATGTTCTTATGAATATATTTTCTTTGACATCATGCTATTTGTCTAAACATTTGTTTTAATTCATTT
>JXSR01S003258.1:90504-106297 GCA_000969725.1 Ophiothrix spiculata
GTGGGAAAGAGATAGAATTCAGCATTAAACCATATTTTTGAAAAGGCAGTGTAAGTTTAGGTCACGCCTATCACACACACTTTGTGTCCCCATTTTAAAGACAGTGATTGAGATTTAAATTTTCACTTTTTGCATCCAATATAGAATGTTTACTACAACATATAGGGATGTTTCTGTAGTATTGCCTGTAGAAAAAAGTTACCAGCTAATCGTAGAAAAAAAAACGTTCATGCAAAAGTCACGCCTGTCACGATGTAATTGGCCTAAGGTCAAAAGATTCTGAAGGCCTGATATGAATGATCTTATTAAATCATTCATCTTGTTGATAAATACTTTTATATCAAAATGAATGATTGAATTAGACCATAATGAGAACCATCTAGTCTTGAAATCTTTGATCTTGGTATTTTACGCAGACCCGGATGCGACCTTGTTGTGCTCAACCTTCGATGATAAATGGCAATATTATTGATTTTGTTGAACCATGTACCAATGGTACAGATATCTGTTGTGTTTTATAAAAATATTTTTCTCTTGTATTTTTTTTTTTCTTATTTCTTCTTCCTTTGTGTTAAAAATCACTTTTCAAAGGGCGCCGTGGCAAATTAGAATGTAAGCTACTGTCTTTTTTCAGGCGAAAATAAGTTAACAAACTGCGCCAAAGGATTCAAAATTAGCAATGTATACAATATATCAAAGCATATTTCTGACATAATCTTTTCCAAATTTAATAATCTCTACAAAAATGTTCGTAATTGCAAAAAGATAAGTAAAATAAGATGACCACAAAGGTCACCCGCTAGTCACTGACACGCATTTAGTTTGCATCCATCAGAACGATCTTTTTAAACACCGACCCTACATATCAGTTGAACACTAGACATGGTTATGAATAGTGTACTCGGAAATCAGACCCGTTGCATCTGAATTATGTGTACAACGTGACGTTGTTAGAGTAGTGTTAACCTGTCAACATCACTTCTCATCACTGATGAGGATGAGACGGGATGGTGTAGTCGGCCAAGATACTTAGAGCAGCGGCATTTCTATTTTAAAAACACGGAAGAATGCAACTTGTTATCGCACAAACCCGCTAGGGTTGAGTTATACTCACTCACGCTTTGGAATAAGGTTTGCAACATATTCTTTCAGATACTGGAATAATAGTTGGCGTTGAATTATCACGTTCATATTATGGAAACATTGTGGAATACATTGAAAAAACTTGGAGTCGTTACATTATTTTATTTTATATAAGAGTGAATTGAAATTGGTCACCGTGTAATACATGCGGATAATTCTACACACATCTTCCAAAATCGAGTGATACGGTATGATTATTTAATTGAATACGTAGTGGAATACAACTTGATAAACTTGAATACGTACTTTCACTATATTGATAGATATAAAGTGATGAAATTTGCCATTGAGAAGTACATGTAAGGGATTATCTTTTGCTGAAGAATTTGAAAATACATCATGTTTGATCATCATATGCATAGACAGGTAAGTGAATATTTTAACGGATGTCGCATACGAATACGACCCCAAGGGAAATGGATAGTTGTAAGTTCATTCTTTGCGAAAAAAAATGTAGGTGCCACCTTCAGGAGGGGGCGGGGGTGTCAGGGTGTCCCGTCAAAGTCAGAAGATAATGGGTGGTTGCCACCTTGGAATATTTTGGTAGTCGTTATTTTGAAAATTATCTGCATGGTATGGACCTAAAACCTGTAGAATATCTTTAATAGAAAACACAATTTCTCTTCTTTATAAGCAAAAAGCCGGGTAAAATTCCGATATTTAGAACTTTTACAGCAAAATTTTGATTTTTGGCCTTTCTTGGCAAAAATCGTGATTTCCAGACTCGAAAGTACTAATGACGTCATATTTTCGTAACGCCCTGGCCGATTTACATGATTGGTATCAATAGAAACAGGAGACCCTACCTTATACTAAGGTACCAAAAAAACCATGTTACACAAATTGCTATGGTGAGACAAGGGTTAAATTATACGTCGTTATAATAGTGTTTTGGCATCATTATACATGCACTTCATAAGAAGAAGAATCTATATAATATAACATCCTCAAAATGATATCTAACTTTAGACAACATTACAATGCCTCAAACTCCTGGTACTTTTGCCGATTTATATCTAGGGAAGACTCGGTATGTTTAGATCATTATTCAAATTGTTTATGTGACTGGAATATGAGCTTTTTATCTACAAAGACAAAAAAATTGCATTGAAAAAAAAATGGTGCCTGTTGTTATGTTTTGACCCTCGTTCACCTTTTTTTAACCTCAAACATTTATATTTTGCCTTTTTTTTATTAATGAAAGCCATTTCATGTCGAAATATGTTCTCCTTTAATCTGGCTTTCCTTTCAATGAAATGTAATGAACTATAAATCTTTATATGTAAATTATCATTCGGATAAATCAATTAAATGTTGTCCAAGATGTAACTTAAATGATTTTTCAGTCCAGATAATGTAATTTTTAACCTGTAACAAACATTTATAACTTGATTATAAATGTTTTAAAAAAGTGTTTGATTTAACCAAACACTTTGGTTTTATTCTTATACAGAAATGTAAATATTTGTATAATTTGTATCCAATGACAGACTCTTTTTTAGAGAAAAAAATACATATTTGAAAAACGAGCTAATTATTCCTAAGAAGTTATTATATCAACCTGTTTTTGACTCACTTGTCAGATAGAAATCTATTATCACATGCTAATGGAATACGAGTTTTGTATATAGGTTGATATAGCGATCTATGGTTGCTGTTATAAAAGTGATTTATCACACTTTGAAAGCAAAGTAAGGAGTCCAGTATATATTTCCGTAAACAACTCGATGTCCTAGTTTTGGTAAATAAGAATTGCTTAAAGATGCATGATCTGTTTACTTAACACAGCCTTAAGCTAAGTTGCCTAGGAAGACAGATTATGTTGCGTATTCATCAAGAAAATGGAGAGATCTTTAATATTATGTGTCTTTGGAATCCATTGAGTTTGAGGAAAGCAACATTTCCGTTAGGCTTAACGAGAGCGATATGTTTTTTGCCAGCTTAATTTTATCTATCTGATAACAGATCCCCTATAATATTTTTTGATATATCTGTAGAGAATTAACAAAAAAATTAAGCATCTATTTTTGGTGAAGTTTCTATACTTTTCTAATGAATTTATATTCTTTGATCTCATGCTATTTGTCTAAACATTTGTTTTAATTCATTTGCTTCTTACAAGCTTGCACACATATCATTATTTTATACAAACACGTTTATTATATCATTATGTTGTAAGATACTGAAATATTTCCTCGAAAATATATCACAAATTAAAATACAATTCGGAAATTTGTTTTTATTGGAACACTTTCTGTCGTCTATTAGATTTGTAAAACCTACGGGAATTGATTCAATCTAAATGCACCTTTAGAGACCACGTTTACAATCTGGCTATGAATATTTAACTGAAATGTCTCCTGTTAAAGCGCATTTACGACTAGGTCGATAAACAGATATAAAGAGGTTACGATTGTTTGAATATCTTTTTTGTTCTTTTTAAGTAATTCATAAATGGTTTGAAAACTGTTATTGTAATCATTTAAGTCAATGTTTAAAACCGAACCTTCATTACCAATCATATTTGCCCAAAATGTCTGTACTAATAGCTCCTCCACTAAAAATTCACATTCTTTGCCATTATTGTGTTCGTCTGTATAATTCCCCAGGTGTCTCTGCACACATCCCAAATGTGTTTCTAAGTTAACTCTTATCCAACATCTAATATTAGTATATGAAGTGCATGTACTTTTACTTTCTTGGGAAATTATTTTCAAACATAAAGATGTTCAATTCAACAAAAATTCTTCTCATTGAGTCCACAAATGAAACAAAATAACAAAATATTAACTTGCAATTGGACCTCTTTTTAGTTTGGAATATGAATTAAAGTAGACAAAGACTAGCATTCATTTACAACAGTCGCTCCATTTAGTGTACATGACGATATAATATTAAAAAGGGTTTAACTAAAATCTACGTTCCATCATGAACTCGAAGATATAGCGATAACAGCTGTTTGAAGTGTATTACAGGTATTCATTTAAATTAATTCCTTTATGAAAAAGAATCTGACATTGCTATCTCTGAATAAATACTTCTATTTATTTCAATACTGAAGCCAGTCAGCTAGCGAGCTATGTCAGACATCTGCTATTATAGCTTTTCGTTGATTTTCCTAATTTTTTGCCCTTTTGGCGTATACACTATACGTTTATTTTACCTGTACATTTGAACTATGTGATGAATTGCACAGTTTGGTCATTTAAATCTATTGGATTGAAATATCAAGGGTTAACCCTTACAACAAAGTCGTATCTGCGTTCAGTTCAAGGTCAAAAGATTCTGAAGGCCTGATATGAATGATCTTTTTAAATCATTCATCTTGTTGATAAATACTTTTATTTCAAAATGAATGATTGGATAATTAGACCATAATGAGAACCATCTAAATCAATTAAATGTTGTCCAATATATCACTTAAATCATTTTGTTTCAGTAATGTAATTTTTAACCTGTAACAAAACAATTATAACTCGATTATAAATGTCGTCATAATAAAAATGATCTGTTTGATTTAACCAAGCACTCTGGTTTTATTCTCATACAGAATATAAACCATTTGTCTAATTTGTATCCAACTACAGACTATTTTTTAATAAAGCACTTTGGTTTTATTCTCAAACAGAATATAAAACATTTGTCTAATTTGTATCCAATTACATACTATTTTTTAGAAAAAATACATATTTGAAAGATGAGCTAATTATTTATAAGAAGTTAATTATATCAACCTGTTTTTGGCTCACTTGTCAGATAGAAAGTTATTGTCACCTGCTAATAAAATATATAGGTTGATATGGCGATCCCTTCTTGCTGTTATAAAAGTGATTTATCACACTTTGAAAGCAAAGTAAGGAGTCCAGTATATATTTCCGTAAACAACTCTATGTCCTAATTTTGGTAAATAAGAATTGCTTAAGGATGCATGAATTGTTTACTTAACACAGCCTTAAGCTATGTTGGATAGGAAGAACGATTATGTTGCGTATTCATCAAGAAGATGGAGGGATCTTTAATATTATGTGTCTTTAGAATCCAACTGAGTTCGAGGTAAGCAATATTTCCGTTAGGCTTAACGAGAGCGATATGTTTTGTTGCCAGCTTAATCTAATCTATCTAATATAACCCCTAACAAGTCCTTAATACTTTTGATATATTTGCAATATAATTAACAATACAATTAAGCATTTATTTTTGATGAAGTTTCTATAACTTTCTTATGAATATATATTATCTGACACCATGCTATTTGTCTAAACATTTGTTTTAATTCATTTGTTTCTTTCAAGCGTGCACAAATATCATATTTTACCCTTTAAATGCCACACGTTTACAAAAACGTTTATTATATCATTATGTTGTAAGTTACTACAACATTTCCTCGAAAATATATTACAAATTAAAATACAATTTGGCAATCTATTTTCACTGGAACACTTTCTGTCGTCTATTATATTTGTAAAACCCACTGGAATAGACCACTTTCGTATGTCCCATAATGTATCTTGAAATAACCGCAAACTGCGCAGTCGAGTTGTGCGCAATGCGCAGAACTTCTAATATGGTAGACTGAGCAAGATTACGTCACAAGGTCCCGTATTTGCGGTACTTTCAAGAAGAATTAAGGGACACACGAAAGTCGTCTATTGATTCAATCTAAACGCACCTTTGAAAACCACGTTTACAATCTGGCTATAAACATTTTACTGAAATGTATCACGTTAAAGCGCATTTACGACAAGGGCGATAAACAGATATAAAGAGGTTACGATTGTTTGAATATCGTATTTTGTTCATTTTATGTAAATTCATCAAGAAAATGGACGGATCTTATTATGTGTCATTGGAATCCATTGAGTTTAAGGAAAGCAATATTTCCGTTAGGCTAACCAAGAGCGATATGTTTTGATGCCAGCTACAGATAATCTATCATGCTATATGATATAACCCTTAACAAGTCCTTAATATTTTCGATATATCTGTAATGGAATTAACAAAACAACTAAGCATCTATTTTGATGAAGTTTCTATATTTTTCTTTTGACATCATGCTATTTGTCTAAACAATTTTTTTTAATTCATTTGCTTCTTTGAAGCGTGCACAAATATCATTTTTTTTTTACCCTTTCAATGCTACACGCTTACAAAAACGATTATTATATCATTATTCTGCAAGTTACTACAACAATTCTTTGAAAATATATCTCAAATGAAAATACAATTCGGAAATTTGTTTTTATTGGAACACTTTCTGTCGTCTATTAGATTTGTAAAACCTACGGGAATTGATTCAATCTAAATGCACCTTTAGAGACCACGTTTACAATCTGGCTATGAATATTTTACTGAAATGTCTCCTGTTAAAGCGCATTTACGACTAGGTCGATAAACAGATATAAAGAGGTTACGATTGTTTGAATATCTTTTTTGTTCATTTTAAGTAATTCATAAATGGTTTGAAAACTGTTATTGTAATCATTTAAGTCAATGTTTAAAACCGAACCTTCATTACCAATCATATTTGCCCAAAATGTCTGTACTAATAGCTCCTCCACTAAAAATTCACATTCTTTGCCATTATTGTGTTCGTCTGTATAATTCCCCAGGTGTCTCTGCACACATCCCAAATGTGTTTCTAAGTTAACTCTAATCCAACATCTAATATTAGTATACGAAGTGCATGTACTTTTACTTTCTTGGGAAATTATTTTCAAACATAAAGATGTTCAATTCAACAAAAATTCTTCTCATTGAGTCCACAAATGAAACAAAATAACAAAATATTAACTTGCAATTGGACCTCTTTTTAGTTTGGAATATGAATTAAAGTAGACAAAGACTAGCATTCATTTACAACAGTCGCTCCAAGTGTCTTTAGTGTACATGACGATATAATATTAAAAAGGGTTTAACTAAAATCTACGTTCCATCATGAACTCGAAGATATAGCGATAACAGCTGTCTGAAGTGTATTACAGGTATTCATTTAAATTAATTCCTTTATGAAAAAAGAATCTGACATTGCTATCTCTGAATAAATACTTCTATTTATTTCCATACTGAAGCCAGTCAGCTAGCGAGCTATGTCATAAATCTGCTATTATAGCTTTTCGTTGATTCCTCATTTTTACCCTTTTGCCGTTTACACTATACGTTTGTTTTACCTGTACATTTAAACCCTGTGATGAATTGTACAGTTTAGCCATTTCAATCTTTTAGATTGAATAATCAAGGGTTAACTACAACAAAGTCGTATTGGCGTTTAGTTCAAGGTCAAAAGATTCTGAAGGCATGATATGAATGATCTTATTAAATCATTCATCTTTACACAAAATATTGACTGAGTCAGGTGACTCAGATACGTGAATCTTTTATTTGTCTCTGTAGTGATGTACTTTGTATGCTAACTAAGTCACTGTAGTGAGTCATGTGACTCAGATGTGTTACGACCCAAAACAAGGATCAAGGTCAGAATTAACCTTTCGGGTTCGAGCTAAAAGCAAAGCAAGAATAAATACACTGTAATTCAGGATTTTAGCAAATAAACAAACAATTTATTTACACAAACAATTTAACAGTGTAACTATCTAATCTACGGTTTTTGTTTACTCACGAGTGGCTTCTGACTTGAACAAGTTAGCTAATAATATTCCACGGTAAAGTCCTTTATGACATCTGTGCAAGAGTCCACAAATCCAGATCCAAACAGTACAAAAATGTCCGATAATTCTTCTCAGCTCCAAGAGTAAAAAGTTCCGAACGTTCAGTATCAGTCAATATAAAACTCCAAACGACTTCTGCAATCTCACAACTCCTTGTCCACAGTAATATAAAAATTATCCACTATCCAGCGACTCAGCATCAAAACTTCTCCAATAATAGCTATGCATAAAAGCACTCCAAAAAGTTCCCAAAACTCCATCCACTCTTCCCTTATCTTCTCTAAAATATCTCAATGATATAACTTCAATAGCTGACTAAAGTAATAGCTAACTTCAGAGCTGACTGACTGACCTCAAATATCAAAATGCATCTCCTTTTATACTCATTTACATTTATCTGGAAAAACCTCTTAATTCCACGCCAATCTAGCAAACACAATTCTAGAATCATCTGGCCTACTCTACAAGAGAAATGGGAAATTCCCTCACTGTCAAAACAAACTTGTTTACACATAACACACAATAGCTTCTTTGTGCTCTAGCAATCAATAGCCCATCTCACTTCCTAGTAATCCTTTGTTCTCAATGGGGGATATACCTACTTGACCTTTATATGAACCCCTGTTTTGCAGTACTTTATATTAGAACAAGTTTGGCCAGTTAAATATTATATTTGACTTATCAAATAGGCCATAGCAATTTCAAATCATGTTATACATTCCACACAAGTCTTTAACATACCCAAACAAATATTATTAATTTTGTTAAAATCAAGGGACTGTAACAGATGTGATGAGTCAAATGATTCCGATCAGGCTCAACTTCATTACCTTAATGAGTCATCATTTTTGTCTCTGTAGTGACGTACTTGCTTGCGTAAAATGAGTCAAAAGACTCAGATTAATTATAATGCAGGTCATTTGACTCACTCATTATTGACTTACTCGAGTGACCATGGTGACGTCTTCTTTGTGCACAAACATAGAGGATAATATCTGAAAGATGTTGGTGACTGTAGACATAATATTGACCATCATCAATATATTAGACACTAATTCCGAGTCAAATTTCGAGTCCAAGAGGTTAAGCTTAGGCTAAGCTTACTGCAGTAAAACAACAATGGACTAAATGGTCCAATATTATAAGCTAACTCCATATAAAATAACTGCTTAATGTAGTAGTATATACTTGTTGCTTGATGTCAGCTCCAGATGTTCGACATATTACTTCTGACAGTGTTAAATGCCAAAAAAGTGATTTTGTTTTGACAATTTTTTATCATCAACCACTAACAAACTTTCGTCACCAACCATGCATGTTCAAGAAAATGACCGACCCACAGCCTCGTTTTCAAATTTCGTATTTGACTCATTAATTTATGTGAATGAGTCAAAAGTCGTTATTGACTCAAAACTCTCCAACAAGTTAGTCGATATGGTATCATCATACTGAGTCACCTGAAATTTGACTCACTATTGGAGTATCTGTGGGTCAATTATGATTCACGTTGTGTCATAACTGAGTCAATTTGTACATGACTCACGTAAAATTGGGCAAAACGAGTCAATTGACTCTAAATATTTTGTGTTGTTGATAAATGCTTGTATATACTGTATTAATAAATTTAAGCATGTTGATACTCTATGACATTATTTCAAATAATTTCAACCATGTTGAGAAAAACCCGTAAATAGATCTTTTGAAAAGACCATTTACGTGTTTAAAGGACTCTTTACGGGTTTTGAAAGACTATTTACGGGTTTTCGATGTAATTTACAGCCGCGTAACTTTCACACATAGGCTTACGCGTGCAACAAACTTAAACACGCAAGCCAATACGCGCATTAACCTATTGCTTGCATTCATGGTTATAGCATTTTGTTAGTGCATATTTTAACAAGATTAATTAAACTAGGTCATTGAGCAAGTAAAAGGCATTTAAAAATGTATCAATACAAAATATTAAACAAATACATTCTAACTTTTTTAGATCTCTGGTGACTAAAATTTAGCTATTTTCCTGTGGGGCTACGCCATCAGTAAAATAGCTAAATTTAGTCACTTCAGGTCCATAGTTTTAACCAGAGATCTTCAAGTCAGTGTATATTGGAATAATATTTCAAAATGAATGATTGAATTAGACCATAATGAGAACCATATAGTCTTGAAGTCTTTGATTTTGGAATTTTACGCAGACTCGGATGCGACCTAGTTGCGCTCAACCTTCGATAATAAATGACAAGATTATTGATTTTGTTGAATCATGTACCAAAGATACAGATATCTGTTGTGTTTTATAAAAATATACTTTTTTTTTTCTTCCTTTGTGTTAACAATCATTTTTCAAAGGGCTCTATGCCAAATTAGAAAATAAACTTCTGTCTTTTTTCGCCCGAAAATAATTTAACAAAATGCGCAAAAGGATTCAAAACTAGCCGTGTATACAACATATCAAGCATATTTCCGAGATCATCTTTTCCAAATTTAATAATCTGTACAAATATGTTCGTAATTGCATAAAGGTAAGTAACATAATATGTCCAGAAAGGTCACTCGCTAGTCACTGACACGCATTTAGTTTGCACCCATCAGAAAGATCTTTTTAAATACCGACCCTAGCTATCAGTTGAACCTCAGATATGGTTTAGAAGAGTGTAGTCGGAAATCAGACCCGTTGCATCTGAATTATGTGTACAACGTGACGTTGTTAGAGTAGTGTTAACCTGTAAACATCAATTCTCCTCACTGATGAAGATTGGACGGGATGGTGTAGTCAGCCAACATAGCTAGAGTAGCGACATTCTTAGTTTGAAAACACGGAGGCATAAAATTTGCTATCGTATTAACCCCTAGGTTTGTGTTGTGTATTCATTTGGTGCATACTTTGGAATAAGATTAACAACATTTTACTTTCGATACTGGAATATATGTAAATCTTGACTTATGACATTTTTGCGCTGGTTACATTGTGGAATACATTAAACAGAGTTGTTACATTTTTTGGAATGGATTGAATATTGGTAATCTCAAATTGGAATGGTAACATTTTGAGTTAGTGGAAGACAATAAGATACACTTGAATACATACGTTTCATTCTACGACACACTATGACGGGTTACATTTTCGATTGTGAAGTATTGGGATTATCTTAAGGATTTGATAATACACTAAAGGGTTTGATAACACATCATGTTTGAGCATCCGATGCATAGAAAGGTAAGTCGATATTTTGAAGGATTTTGTACGTAAATAATGAAAATATTTATCTTGAGCAGTGGTGTATGTTGAAATATTTTACCATGTTTTAATTATATATATTTTATTCAAATGTACAAGACGTATTCAAATTCAATTAAAAAAATCACGGTATGTCTGATGTTTAAGTCATGCCAATTTGACTTACAGGGTAGGTTAATGAATCCAATTGCCATATGAAACTTGAAGTTGGATCCATCTTGATCTAATATGAAATGCAGTTATATATTTGTGCTTATACTTGTCTAAGCCAAATTTCATTGCAAAATTCAGTAGAATAACAGTATTTTCATATATTTGGTGCGGAGCTGTTTCCTTGTATACGTATTTGCAACTGCCATTTTGAAATAACACTACCGATTTTCAATTTGTCCATGTTTTCTGAGCAAAATAGGCAGGACCTACCACTAATTTCAATTGCCTTCCAATTTCAAGAGGACATTTGGCCGAGTACATTGTTTTGACTATTTATGACACATTCAATAAAAACATGTGTATGCAACACTGACCCAAGTCAATGGATTTTGACATATTTTGAATATATAAAGGACGTTGGGGGCACTTGTTGTTCGGATTCATTTTAGTTCTTCACGTACAAGGTAGCCCTAGCTAAAAGACAGACTCTTCTGTGTATAACCCATTTTTGAAAAAAGTGGACTTTGGTCAGTGTTGCATTCTGGTATTCAATTACATCACGTATTTATTATCAATAACTTTCTTTTTTTCTGAAAAAATCAAAATAGGAAATAAGGACGTTAAAGTTATCATACTATAAACTAAAAATAACCAAGACCCTTGCCAGAGGGTGCTGTTAATTTCCTGATAAAATGAAAGAAAGTCTCATCTGTAATCCAAAAAAAGGGTTTGATGGCTTTATCTAATAGTCTAATAAATTTCCTTTACATGTATTAATAATATTACTCACAGGGTTTTTCAGTCAATAAACAGTTTGTGTGCCTATAATAAGTTTATTTAGGTGTTCTATTAGGAACACATTTAAATCAACGTTATAGTTTTGTAATGGGAGCGAAGTTGTTATGACGAAATCTGTCGTAGGGTATCCTTTATTAAATTAGAGTTATTCATGGATTATGACCTTAAAGCATCCAATGTATAATGTATTGAAAATCCCTACAAACAATTCAATCTTGTCCAAGTTGTCACTATAATCCTATTCATGCCGCCCAAATATTCTATTTCAGATTCATTTACTAAAGATACCCAACAGCGAGAAAAATCATGCCGTTGTGTTATAATAACGAAAAAGCAAAATTTATCAAACTTTTTTATTCAACTCAGAAAGAAAATGCAAACTAGCAAATGTCAAAGACGAGCCAATTATTCATACTCTGTCAGAAGTTAATTTGTATCAACCTGTTTTCTCGCACACGTGTGAGGCACAAAAACCTATTACCATTTGCTAATGAAATTATATAGGTTGATAAAGGGATCTCTGTTGGCTATTACTAAACGTGATTTATCACACTTCATAGAGGAAAAGAAAAGACTAGTATATATTTCAGTAAACCAACCTATGTCCTAGTTTTGATAAATAAGAGTTGCTTTCAGATGTTATGATTTGTTTACTTTAGCCTGCCTTAAGCTATATTGCATAGTAAGAAGATTAGGTGGCTTATTCGTTAAGGAAATGGAAGGATCTTGTAACATTTATTTGGAACCAAAGAAGCGTTAAAAAGATGACATGAAGTAAATTTGAACAAATAAGCTGATGTCACTTCCAGCCCTGAATATGCTTGATATAAAAGTATGTTTTATAAAATTGCAAAAATAAATCAAGAGCCTTTTCAAATCTAACCCATCTTTTACTTAATCTTTTTTTAATTATTTGTATAATCTATTTTTGTATATTTATTGATTGTAGCATAGTTATTTGTACCTCTCCAATCCAAAAGTCCCGCGAACGCGAATGAGGAATGGCGCTGCGTACTTCCCGTATCGTGTGATTGTTAAAATGCGTATAGGCGCCTTTATATTTTTATATTTTTATGATCGTGTCTAAAACAAACGTAGTAATCATCACGGGGCAACCATCATCACATGGGTGTAGTGTCTGATTATGCAATACAATTCACTAAGTTACTTTATCAGCAGTATGAAGTATGCCTAACAGTTGATCGGTGTCTGAATTTTATAAAAATGAAAAAATGCGCCACCAAAAGAGTGTATAAATTTGGAAAGCAATAACATGTTTTACGTATCAATCGTGATAAAACTGCAAGGTCAAATGGTTTTACCGTAATTTGTAATGCCTTTTCCCCAATAGACTTATGTTATTATACGAAGGCCCCAAAAGTCCGTCAACATTTCATTTGAATCATAACTATGACAATTAAATCCCTGAAGTCATTTACGAAAACTACTGCTAGGAGAATTACAAGGTTAACTGAGCTCAAGTATGTTTATTATCAGGACATTGGCTTTAGTTTTGAGTATATTTTACTAGAGGGCCTTTTGAGGCGCATTATTTTACTTTAAAAAGTAGTATATGTGAACTCAATTCTTAATGTAAGTGTGTAGTCAAAGAAATGTATTCAACTTTTGTCTATTTATGAAATTAAGAAACAAAATCAATAGCAGTATAAATACAGGTTGCAAGTTTTAATATAATTAAATGTATTTATACTAATCGCGATACTATTTGATTTAACTGTATAAACGTATTTTACTATATGACCTTTGAAATGTTCACTCAAAACTTTCAATTGTATGTATTAGAGAATAACTATAATGAACGTGTTTCGTACAAAGTTCCTGACAGTGAATGCAGAGTCGATATAAAACCAAACAATAAAGACGATACTTCAACCATGTTGTTACGGCGCCTCATACTTTTCCTTCATTCAATCAGAATCATAATTGTTGACCAGTTCCTGCAGCCATTTTGCGGATATTAAAATACGAGAATGGCATGGTCAGTTGGGGCTCTTTGTACACTGGCGGTCAAAAATGGTTGCGCACGCTTAAATAAGGGCAAATACCTAATTATTATCAAACAACCAAGACTCTCAAAAAATTCATGTTTTTGAAGATGCCATTTGTATCTAATATAAATAATCCATGTTTCCTCTGATATTCGATCTTCCACAACCATACCAATGGCCGATTTTCTGGACCATATACAAATACATCACACGCATTTTTTGATATGTACCTAATATGTAGTTTATTATTTAATGTTCGTTATCACCGGATAAAAATAGGTTATCAGATTTCCAACAAATGTACAATAATGTATTTAAACTCCGTTTCTGAATGTGCAGAAGACAGTATACAGTATGTTTAGCTTGCCATGTTTTCAATTGCGGTGAATGCAATTCATGTTGAATTCTTTAGATCTATATATGTAAAATATAAAATCCGAAAAAGCTTTTAAATGACACATTACTTGTTAAAATTGATCAAGGCGATGAAATTTTACAAAAGAAAATCTGCTGGAAATTCTTATTTTTTTCTTTATTTTAATCTGTCTCTTTTCACCTATTTCTTGAAAAAAAGTTCTATCTATACGGCTAGTAAGGCTTGACATCCAAAGGCATTCGTTCACCCAAGAGTCTTGTGCTTGCGATAATCACTCTGACTTATTCGGTCAAATGGACACACTGTGGACAGGTAATAACACGTACAATGCTTGATGCTTGAAAAACAATGTTTGTTCGCATATATAGCGCTTTTCCATAATTGATCAAAGCGCTTTACGTTTACTCCGTTGCCACTAGAATATAACCAACTAACGCGGCTACCTTACAATTACAGCGCCTTTTGAGTATACTCCTAGCAACTACCCACGACAACAGTTGTGTTGACGAAGCAATAAGGATTATATGTCTTGCCCAAGGACATAACCCGTTGCCCGTAGCAGGACTCGAGCTCGCAGCCTACTGAATTGGAGTCCTAGGCTGTTCCATTAGACCACACGAGCCTAGTTTCATTCATCAGAATCAATTTATATAAGTCACATACAACTTCAAAAAACTAAATACGAATCTATATATATTTATATAATGCAACCATTTTACAGAAATATCTATTACGATGATTTGCCATTCAGAAAAGAACACATTCAAATACTAGCCAATTATTATGTAAGAAGTTTCTTTCAACCTGTTTTTCATCACACTTGTCTAGCACAAAACCTATTATAGCTTGCTAATAGAATTATATAGGTTGATAAAGTGATATCTGATTATCATACTTATAGAATAAAGATTAAGACCAGTATATATTACTGCTATCTGTAATTCCCGGCTGTAATTTACCCGATGTCCTAGTTTTAATTTTATTAAGTTGATTTGATTTGTAAACACAACACTGCCTCAAACTATATTGCTTATGAAGGAGATTATGTGTAATATTTTTTACGAAAATAGGCGCATATTTTATTTTATCTTTGGAAGCTAATAATCTTTGAATAGGATAACATTTCCATCTATTTTGACAATATCGTTATACAATAAACATAAATACACTGTAAATGAGGTATTTAGAAAGTATGGACAACTGGTGTTTAAGTAGCTAAACATGTTTACAACCTAAGCATGTCCGACTCTTCCTCAGATTTCAAATACTAGTACCATTTGCTCATTGAAAACAATTGTATTCAATATCATTCTGCTGAATAGTCTAATGTTTAGATTGTGATTAGATATTAAACATGTTTAGAAAGCATGGACAAACTAGTGTTTTGATTAGTGTTTGAAACCTAAGCATG